>PQWD01003991.1:0-25668 GCA_019425675.1 Leucinodes orbonalis | reverse complement strand
GTTTGGGGCGGGCTTACGCTTCTCCTTTCGAACCCGGTCGCCACTCTTAGTAATTACTTCTTAAAAACGAATGTGGTAGTGTTACTTGGTATGCCAGATACTAGGTAGCCGGTTTTTATATTTATTTATTAAAGACTTCCGTAAGAGAAACTAAAGTTACCGACATCGTCCGCCGCATCGGCAAGTTGAAGTGGTTGTGGCTGGTCACCTCAGAACCTCGGGCCGTTAGAGCAGACGAGTTCTGGAATGGATCTGAGATGGAGCGTCTTGCAAGCGTAGCCTAGGACGCCCTCCGGGCCGGGTACTGACGACTTGGGAAAGGTCGCTAGTGGAGACTGGATGAGGAAAACAGAGGACCGGGATATATGGCCCAAAATCGGGGAGACCCTTGTCCAGAGTGGACTGCGATAGGCTGAAGATAGATTGCTAGACTTTATGAGTAAAATATTATGTCCATATTTGCGTTTGCGGGCCTTCGAGACGCGAGGCCCTGTGACCGTGAGGCTGCAGCGATGGCCTACACCTAAGAGCCTTAACTTACTTTGAACCATTAGAAACAAGAATCTAATGCAAATAGAACTATCTACATTTAGCTGGGCATGGTTGACGATGAAAAGGTAATATTTATAATCGAACAAAAACTAAAAAAATGCAATGTTTTAGTAAACACCTTATGTAATACGTACTTTGCAAAAACAGTAAAGTTAAGGATTCATTTTTCATTCATTTATTCGTTAGGGAATGTGATAAAGGACCTTAATCATAAAAAAGTAACATAAAAAGGATTAAAAATTGTGGCAAAGCAACGGTAGTAACGTTGTGTCAATGGTACCTAATTAAAGGCAAATCAAATATAATGAATTATTTGAAATTAAACCAACAACCAATACGGAGGACCGAAAAATGGGGGAGACTAGTCTAGCAGTGGAGATAGACGAACAATAATCCTAGATATTTGTCGAATACTGAATTCGACCCAACAAATCAATTAGATATTAAAAGTTTTTGTATAATAAGTATTTGTTGTTTGTAAGTTTTTAAAGCGATAAATAGATTTTACAGAATAGAGACGAGCGTCGGTGGCTCAATGGTGTGGACTGTCGCCTTCTATCGGGAGGGCTGAGGTCAAATCCCGACCGTACAATGTGATTTCCAATTTTCGAAATATATGTACGTTATCCGACGCTCTTACGGTGAAGGAAAACATCGTGAGGAAACCTTCATGCACGCCTGCGAAGAGATTCAAAGGTTGTGTGTGAAGTCGTCCAATCCGCACTGGGCCCGCGTGGACGACTAAGGCCTAAGCACACTATATGGATAGGCTCGTGGCCTCGGTGGGGACGTTTAATGAGCTGATGATGATGACGAAATAGATTCTAAAATTAATGAACAGTAATATTACTTCGCATAAACAAAAATGCTGCATATTGTTACAGTAAGACTGTTTTAAGAGATGGTTGTTACCCCCAGAACATAGTTTCGACAATCCATGTGATGACATGATTGACATGATTGTGATGACATGATTGACATGGGTTACGGGTTCGATCCCCGGGGACTACAAACATTAGTGTGCATTAACAGGTCTGTTGTATTGGTCTAGGTATTTCTATGTATATAACGTAAGTATTTACAAAAGTATACATAATATATATGTATCCGAAGTTAGTAGTAATCCTTAGCGAAGATTGTGCGAAATAAAATTCTGGACAAACGTCAACAAAAGTCGACACGACTGAATGATTCATCGAATATTTTAATTAATCGATATCTGACCTTTCAATATTAAATTAAGAGTAGTAGTTACATGCCACACCTTAAGTATACATGGATTTGTGACGCACAAACTTCGGCGTCCACGGGCCGCTAGACGACCTTATCACAGTCGCCACGGGCACAAATAACTAAACATTATAAACACTTTACAAACCGACCGACATTCCAGCCCGCCGGCGGGAGTCATCGTCGCGTGTCCCTGTAGGTTCGCTCAGTCCCATTTCGCGTAACCGGCGTGTGCCGGGCTGCTTTCTTTTCTCCAAAACTACCTAGCACACACAGAAACGAACATACGTACTTAGGCATTAATACATAATAATTTTTGGAGAAAGCCGGATATAAATCAAAATATCAATTGGTTTGGGCGTCTTGTTAAAAAAAACGAATCTATTTAAGTTTTTATGGTACCTACATATATTGTTTGGTTTAGATAATGCAACTTCGAATGCAATGTAGAGTAGGTGGATACACTATTTTCTGTAAATGTATGTGTAATGATGTAGACAATTGTAATGCTGCAAGCTTTTACTGTGCTTTTGCTCTGCTTGGATATTATTTTGCTATACCCTTCAAAACTATTAATGTAATATTACAACTGACACAGATTTTGAATTTGCATAGTACTCGTTCATTAAAAAAATAACATAGATAAAAATTATTTGTTAAAAGCATATTTGTAATATATTTTTATGTTACAGTACGACCAGCGAAGCCGCTCGCACTACCTGCAGTGGTGCCAGAGCCTACGGACCGACCACCCCAGCCACCAGATCCAGCCGCCCAAATGCCAAAACCATTAGACATCTTCAAAGCTCCCGAAGACCCCAATGCATTCCTCGAAAAACCTCCTTTTTTAGCTCAACCAAAACCTCTTTCACATTCACCTAAAATATCACCATCATCCATACCCAACCCTAGCCCAAGCGTCGCTACAACCACTAAACCGATGGAGCCTGGCTATCCAAAATACGGTGGATATTTGTATTCAGTCCCGGGATATTCTGCTTTCAACCTGTGTCATACCCGGAGTCGTACAGCCAAGCAAAGCGCCCATAGTACAAAAAGAGTCGTCTTCAAACGAATTTGTACCATTCCCTTTAAAGAAAACTCAATCTAAAGAAGATACTACTGAAGAAACAGCTACAATAGAAGTTACAAGTCCTCTCCGCTCTCACCTAAGCCTAACCCGACCGAACCAAAGCCACAGACTGACTTTGAAGAACATTTCACCCAGAAATAGTACCTGCGGCGCCAAAGGTGGACACGAGTAAAACTACAGAGTGTAAAATGAGCATTACTTCACTAGCCCAAGGATCAGGGGCCACAGTTACTATACCATCACAAACCTTGAATAAAGAACCGAAAGTAAAATCTACTGAACGGTTCAGTTTAAAAACGAGCATTCCAATAAGTAAGATTGATTTAAAATGTGTAAACAATCCACCAGACTCAGTGTTTCACAGTTCAATAGCAAAAAAGTTGGCCGTAAATCAACCAATTTCAAGTCAAAAGAATGAAATCGCCTCTAGAGTGGAGATACAAAGTAATATAATTTTGAAACCAGCGCAAGAGCTTGACTCAAAAGATACAAAACCTGTTCCAAGTAATAACAGTATCAGTACTTTACTTAATGCAGCGGAAGCAATAAATAAAACTGAAAATCAATTCCGGAAGCCTGAAACAAATACCGAAATGTCAGGTAAATCAAACAGTAATAAAGAAAGTGTTGCTACTTCGCAATGTACAACTCCTGTGACCAACCAGCTACAATCAAGACCAATATTCAATCCTATAAATTTAGAAACCAAGACGACTTTTTCAAATAAACCGCCAGATCAGTTTAGCGACCAAAAGAATCAAATATTATTTATACAAAATAAAAATAACAGTAATCCTAAAATGATGTTGACTATCCAACAGCCAAATCCACAAGTATTACTTCAAAGGACCAATTTTGAGTCAAAAAACCTGCAAGCTCCTTCACGTCTATCAACTCAAAGCAAAAGAAGTAAAGAAGACCTCGTCACTGATAACGGTACGTCTTCTAAAGTCGTTGCACTAAAGAGACTACACCAAGAGAACTGTGATGAAAATGACTTTGAAAATTTGATTACTGAAAATCAAATTTACGGTAATAAGATAGTCGTGAAGGAGAAATCTCAGGGAACACAACAAGAACAAGACTTAAAAAATAAAGTCAAAGTGGATAAACCTTTACAAACCGATGGCAAGAATTTAGTACTTCAACCCAATTTTGTTTATTTAAGTAATGTTCAATTCAGCCCAGCTAACTTAATGATGCTTAAAAACAACACAAAGGTAACTCAAAGTACTGAAACCAACAATAAACTGAATATATCTCCTAATGAAAATAAATCTTCCGATGGCAGCCAGTCAATACATAATCTTGATGGAAACGTTGTTGGCAAATCTACGATAACGCAAAATGTTACAGTAAGCAAAGAAATGGCAGTGTTAAAATCTAACAATAACCTGCTTCAAACACTAGCTAGCAAAAATACGAAAACTGAATTAGTTTTTCAAACGCCTAATCCAAAAATGATCATGAATTCCCCAGTAATGTATCAAGTACCAATGATCGTAGAACCCGATAGTAAATGTCTGCAGCCATTTCCTAATAGAGATTATCCCAAAATTGTTGCTTCGAATAACAAAAAAGAATCCCAAAAACCATTTGAACCACCTAAACCAAATGACAAACTTTTCTTTGCTTGTCCCTACCAAATAGATCCGAAACAAAAGATCCCACAAAAAATCGTTATAACTAACATAAGGCCGAAGGTTCCAGTAGCGGACGAAGTAAGTTCTTTAGACATCTATGAGAAGAAAAGACGTCTGAAACGTTTAAAGTACTTAGGTAACAAAGAAACAAAAGAGCAGTCCAAAGAGAAGCCTGAAGGGAAAAGAATACAAGACAAAGCAGAGAAAAGTAAAAATATAATTACACCTGAGAAAATGACTGTAGAGATATGTAAAGAATTTGCCAACACCAAAAGTGGTTCGATTGACAACAACTGTGAGAGTGAAAGTGACTATGGCGAAGATGAACTTGAAGAATACAATGATATAATAAGGGGGTATGGAGTTGGTGACACAAGGAAAAAAGTAGAGTTCCTTTCGTGTTTACAACTGGCTACGCACAAAAATTTCAGAGGTAAGAATATAGTAAAAGGTGGTAGCTTTAACGTAACACTTTTAATTCCTAGCCAAAACTTTTAATTCGCCAAAACCTTTTTTCACATTTAATAGGTCATTTGAAAAATCTAATAATGGAAAACGTACACATCAAATAAGTATTTAACACACACACGTTTTCTATTTCAGAATTGGAATTTGAAAATCAAGAACGTTATAGAATCCATGATCCTATGATGAACGCATTTTTAGCCGCGGATCGCTTAAAACTACCTGTCGAAGAAGAGATTTCTAAAGAACCACCAAAATCTAAGGCATCATGAAAAGGCTCTCGACGCATGAAAACGGCAACGTGCTTCACAATAAACTCAAATTTCTAAAACAATTAGAATTGAACAAAGCTACTTCAACTTATAAACAAAGTAAGTACCTCGTACTTATTAAGTAATACGAGTAATTCAGTCAAATATTTTATTTTATAGTAGTAAGGTATGTAAAAACATTATCATGTTAACTTATACTAACTTGATTCAAAGCTAGGCAATAATATTACTAGATACCGGGCTGTCGAGCGGATTAGGCGCCAGAACTAGAACTACCCTATATTTTGACTTTTGATACATTTTATATATTAGTCTCATGAAAGGTTAACTGAACATTTCAGATTTCGAGAAAGTCTGGCAGAAATATTAAAAGAAAGGAAACGAAGAGAAGCTATGCAACAAAAACCTGCGAATAAACCTCAAACTAAAATCGATATAGACCCCAATGACCAACTTCAAATACTGACTGAGATCAAGAAATCAGTCAACGAGAACAATAATCTGATAAAAAAGAGATTAGACAGCAACGCGGATCAAGATGGCGAAAGCATAAAGGTGCTTGCAGAGAAAAATTTCTCGGAACTGAACAGATTGTCAAAAATGGCTGACCGTAGCGTGAAAATATACAGCGGACAGGAAACCAGAAAGAGAGATCTGAACCCCGGTTTTGACAGTGAGAACATCCAAAATCCAGGAAAAGTCGAAACTAAAAGCTGTCCTAATATAAACATACCCACTATTTCTAAGATTATATCGTTAAAGTCTCAAACGCAAGAGACCTCAAATGTTGTACTGTCGACGCAAGCCACCTCAATGGATGAGCCTGAAAGTTCCGCCGCGGGAGTTGTAGAGATGTTTTCAGAGGACGGCGCAAAAGCCAAAGACTTCAGTTGTCAGGTGGATGTCAGTCAGCCGTGGCCCGCCATCGAGTGCTAATAAAGTCGTACAAAGAGTTTGATGCAGGTACGATATGTTGTTTTATTTTGTAGGTACTCATAATAAATTACAGTCAGAATATATTCACTGACTTAATTAGGGGCGACGCCCACCGAGAGTCAGGACTCGGCCGCCATTTTGTCTTGCATTTTGGCGTGCTTTGTTTAGACTTAGTTATTTTTCTTTTATAAATAATGATGTATATTATTTATATACAACAATAAAAGGAATCACAAATATAATATGTACATATATACCTTAAGGTAATTAACAACCATTTTTCAGGATAATGAGCGTCTTCTTCTTTAATTTTTTTTTGTTTTTTTTTCGGTGAGAGCGCCGGTGACTCAATGGTGTGGACTGTTGCCCTCCTACCGAGAGGGCTGAGGATCAAATCCCGCCACGTACATTGGTACATGTACATGTTTTCGAATTTTTGAAATTGTACGTTATCCAACAGTCTTACAGTGAATCTAACTCTCTATAATATGTCCTAGATATATGAGTCTGATTGTCTTTGTGAGAGAAAATTAAACAAAGTTTATTTTATATGATTCCAGCTCGCCGGAAAGAGATAGCAGATCTCCACCGGCGCAACACCGCACTGCGGGTACAGTGTGCGCACGTGACGCGCGGCGCGACCCGTGACGCGGACCGCGCGCGCGCACTACTGTCGGAGCGGCAACACCTCGCTAACGAGGAGGCCTCGTTGAGGGCTTCTCTACAACGCCTCGTTCACGCCATCGAGGTTATTAGGAGATATTGAACTGCAATAGCGTACTGTCTCATGAATCTGTTTCTTTTCAACGCCTCTGACACGCTATCGAGGTTATAATGATTTTTTAGCGCTATCTAGTCCCAACTACTACTAAATAACGGATAAACATACTTATATATGTTTTTAAATACCTAAATTAACCTATACACATAGAAAACACCCAGTCCAATACAAACAGACATATTTATGCACATAATGTTCGTGCTGCCCGGGGATCGAACCCGGAACCCTTCGAAGAGCCGACTTCTCAACCAATTACACCATATTGAACTAAAACTTTCATACTGTCTGAATAATCTGTGTGTTAGTCAAGTGGCAATTGTTCGGAGTGTATCTAATCTATAGCGAGAAGTCAGCTCTTTGTGGTAGCTTCTACGAGTAAATAAATTAAGTCATCCAAAAAACGAGTGAATAGGCTGTTTCTGGGCAAGCCATCTTAGAGCACGTCTCTTCCACTAGGATAGTCTGTGCTTAAGAGCAAGCCTATCATGAATAAAAAAAGACATTATTTTATGTGTGCATTCGTAGTTATGTATTTGAAAAAGTATTTTTGTTATAATTATTTATTTTATCTGTGGTATGATTAACGGTGTTTAGTTCTTATAGTACCGAAGTTAACGAATTCATTAACTCACACTTTATGTAACAAATATAGGTATTATTATTATCGCTATTTCGGTAATTATAGCGTATTTCGCAACTGACTTGATAGTAGAACTATCTTTGCGAAACATTTCTGACATATATACAAGCTTAGTTACATTTACAGAATGTCAGCATCAATATTAGTACATTCTTGTGTTTGCTATGTACCAAAACCACGAATCTAGTCAAAGTTTAGTTTATTATATACCTACATATGTTTCATTATAAAAACACTTTGAGACCATTTTTGGTGGCCGCAGAATTTCGTCACAATATTTCACAGAAGAATTAGAATAAGACAACTGTAATTTCGTACTAAGTAAATAAATCAAATCATCCGATTACAAAAACAGCGAACCAACAAGATATATCTCTAAGATGTGTACATAAAAATAAATTAAAAGTTATAATTTTGACACTTGTTTCTATGGAATACAAAATGAGCAAGGCTCGAACTTTAGGTTGAATAAAAAGTGTTACGGTAACCGTAACAATGTATGAAGTTTTCGAATAAGACAATCACAATTAGGGTCTAGCTTATAGAAATACATTTCACATTTATAGTTAACTGCTTTAAAACGAGAATCAATATAAAAATGGACCTCTTAGAGCATAAAAATGTAGGTACCTTATAAATTAGTTTGCCCAGATATGTAAGAAAAATTCAAGCGATATTTCGCCAATTTACGGAGTAATATTTAATTAATTACAATTTCTTCCTGAGACAATCTCAATTACTTTTTCCTTGTCAAATTAAACTGTTATATCTAAAAATTAAAAGATTTTAAAATGTCAAGTCATAGGAATGTGGCGCCTCTAGTGGCAAATCTCAGCAACGCATTGCCTTGTTGTAGAATATGATCACAAATACCTATCTATATAAGTTTAAATTGTATAAAAGCAATAGCTGTAAGTAGGGTACTTAATTTAATTTTGTATATAAAATATTTTGTAAGTAAAATCTACATTTATTCTTAGTGTATAAAAAAATGGTATAAGCCATAATATATTCCTATTTATAATTTTTCACAGACTTAACTCTAACTCAACAGTGTATTTTTGCAAATGTTCGTATGTAACTGTGTTTAATTAGGGCATTAAGCTAATACAGAGTAGAGAGATTCACGAGTAGGTATCTTTACCTAAAACTATGATTGTAAATAGGAACCTAGTACCAAATCACTGAACTGTTTTCGTACGCGGCCGAAAAGCTTGCAAATTATTATTTTAATACATTAATTTGATTCTTATATTAGGTGTTTCCCTCCGCGATAAAATCCGAAACGATTATATCCGTAGGAGAACTAGGGTGACCGTCATAGCTCAAAGGATAAGCAAGTTAAAATGGCAGTGTGCAGGGCACATAGTGCGTAGAACCGATGGGGCGGAAAGGTTCTCGAGTGGCGTCCACGTAACGGGACACGAAGCGTAGGCTGGCCCCCGACCAGATGGACGGATGACCTGGTTAAGGTGGCGGATAGCAGATGGATGTCAACTGCTAGGGATTGGTCCGCGTGGGATCATTAGGGGAGGCCTTCGTTCAGCAGTGGACATTTTAGGCAGTAATGATAATGTGATTCTAACACAATTTTATTGTCATTCTGACACATGTCACTCTGGCACTTTATGCCATTTGAGTATTCGTCTCATTCATGTCATTCTGACACATTCATGTCATTCACAGAGTACTTTATAATATATGTCATTCTACTCAAAGAGTAGGTACTTCGATTTATTGTAAAGTTCTACTAATGATCATTAATATCTTCAAATGGTTTTCATCAAAAGAACAGAAGTTATCGATCATAACCTAGTAAGTGGGTCTACCAATTAAATATTGTATACTAATATCTAAAAATAAGGAAAACACGTAGCTGCTAAAATAATTTTCGATTTATTTTGCAATGTACAACAGTGCCTAAGTTATAACATTTATTGTGCAATATTAATCAATGAATATATTTTAGATGCAATAAAACTATTGTAATAAGAGAATGTAATAAAAATTTACAACACTAATAAATAATTTTGAATGAATGAAAATGTTTTTATATACAATTTAGTTTAAGACTGACCATAAAAACCAGAATGCTTCATCGTTGATTAGTATTATATATAAAGAAGGCAAGTCAGTTAATTATACATCCTACTAAATGAACGGATCGATGTCAACTAAATAAATATCCACTGACATTCACACAGCGCCATCTAGCCCCAAGTTAAGCGTGAAGCCTGTATTATGGGTACCAAACAACGGATAAACATACTTATATACATTTTTTTGTAAATACATATATATTATACATAGATAACACCCAGACCATTACAAACAGACATGTTCATGCACACAAATGTTTGTACTGCCCGGGGATCGAACCCGGAACTCTTAGTGCAGCGTATCGCTACTCCGGGTGTCAAAAATAATAGGGATCGGCGCGCGTGGAAATCATTAGGGGAAGCCTTCGTCCAGCAGGGGACATATTAGGCTGTAATAACGCCATCGTATTTAAGATAATGAAAAATGAAGTTCGTACATCGCACTCATTTAACAGATAACAACTGACGACAGAAGAGGTATTAGTAAATACTATCTAAGTAGTATTTAGACCAAACGTCGACCAACCAATACTTAGGTATCCATCACGAAGTTTTTTCTAAACAGCACAGAGCTGTTCCAGCCATGATCAGAGCAATGCCTAGTATTGAACCTGTGAACAAATAAATTCATCATCAGCTCATTATACGTCCCAACCGAGGGCCCGAGCCTACTCGTATAGAGTGTATAGGCCTTAGTCGTCCACACGGACACGCAGTGCGGATTGCCCGACTTCACGCACAACCTTTGAACCTCTTCGCAGGCGTGCACAGGTTTCCTCGATGTTTTCCTTCACCGTAGGAGCGTTGGATAACGTATAATTTCGCAAATTCGAAACACATTGGTACGTGGCGGGATTTTAACCTGCGCTCTCCCGATCGGAAGGACACAGTCCACACCATTGAGCCACTGACGCTCTTTTATAATTACTTAATTACAATTCAATTTATTATGATTATAATATAAAATTTACGGCACTTAGCATTTGCTCGTAAATTATTATCACGAGATCCTCAGTGCTTTGCAAGACACGATAAGGTAGTATTTAATTATGTTAACGTATCTAACGCAATTTTATGAACATTTTTAACCCAATTTTGACAGGATTCAAACCGCATTTCGGGTTTAACGATAGGAATGATACGTCAGGTCTCTCTTCCCCACGAGATCGGAACCCACGATCTCTGCCAGCGCACTAGACCACGGATGCAGTGGCCTAGTGGTACATCATCATCAGCTCATTATTCCCCACCGAGGGGCACGAGCCTTCTCGTATAGTGGCCTTAGTCGTCCACACGGGCCCAGTGCGGATTGGCCGACTTTACGAGCAACCGTTGAATCTCTCCGCAGGCGAGTGCAGGTTTCCTCACGATGTTTTCTTCACAGTAAGAGCGTCGGATAACGTACATATAACTTTATAACTTCGAAAAGACATTGGTACGTGGCGGGATTTGAACCTGCCCTCCAGTGTACCACCGACAAATAGTGCAGAAAGTTCTAAAAGTCTATTGGAGTTAACAAGGGAACTCTTAAAGACCTTTATCCAGGGGTTCCTCGGCCCCCACAGCAGCACCAACGACAGCGGTGAACGCAAAAGCCAAACTGTTCGCTGTGGGTACCGCAACTGACAGTGGCGCCCTCTGCACAGCGGCCAAGTACACCAGCGAGCCAGACTGGTTTATCACCCAGGGCACCACGTACTGAAAACAATCTTAATAAATATATATCAAGTGACATTCACACAGCGCCATCTAGCCCCAAGTTAAACGGGAAGCCTGTATTATGGGTACTAAACAACGGATAAACATACTTATATACATATTTTTTTGTAAATACTTAGAAAATACATAGAAAACACCCAGACCATTACAAACAGACATGTTGATGCACACAAATGTTTGTACCCGGGGATCGAACCCGGTACCCTTGGTGTTACAGTCGCCGTCTCAACCGCAACACCAAATGGATCGTCAATCTATTAGAAATTGGAATGTCTCTTTTTAATATCTAAATAACCATTTTTTCTTCATGCATCTAGGAATATATGGTACATACGCCAAAACAACATTTTAAAAAAATATTGTCTGTCTGTTTGTTTGTTCCGGGTAATCTCTGAAATGGCTTGACCGATTTGGACGGGACTTTTTTTGCAAGTAGATGATGTCAAAAGGAAAAACATAGGATACTTAATTTTTTAGAGAATACTTTTTATATGATATTAGCATAATTTTGTAATTGTTGTACTCACTTGTAACCTATACTCTAGGTTAGTATTTTTAAGTATGTAATTTACATTAAATTCTGTTTAACTTTTATTTTGCTAAAGCTTCCATGTCAGCTGTGCTTGTCGTGGCAGTTTGTAATTAAGGCATCACTACTTGTTAGTATCGCTCACGTATGTATAATGTCAATGTAATAAGTGTATGTTTTGTAAACTGTCCTAAAATAAATAAATAAATGAGAAAAATAAAGCAATGTTTTTCCGCACGGCGGCGGCTTCGCGCTTTTAGGTTATGTTTTGTTGCGCGGGAATATAATATATAATATTTTGAAAGGCCGGCAACGCATTTCAGTGCCCTCTGGTATTGCAAATGTACATGGGCGGCGGTGTCATTTACCATCAGATGAGCCGTTTGCTCGTTTGCCTGTATAGCATAAAAAAAAAAATCTCATACCACGGGGAACAGTAAGTAATAAATTTATTCACTAACTTTAACACAGCGCCCTCTAGTTCAAAATTAAGCGTGGATCTTGTAGTATGGGTACTAAACAACGCATTAACAGAATAATATATATTTTTTAAATACTTGTAAATTACATAGCAGCACCTAGACACACTATTACAAACGAACACCATCCACACAAATGATTGTACTGATTTGTCTACCTGCCTATATACCTACCCGCCAATTCCCTAGTAAAAATGCCACTTCAGCCCACGCCTGGGCTAGCCAGCCATCAGCACACACACTCCGGAGGCCCTTTGTCCCTTGCCTGATAAAGGGATTTGTGCAGCCCCATATTGCTCCCGTGAGGACCAGTAAACCTGGAAAAGGATTGGATTTGTTCACACCTTACAAACTACGGCATTTTGTGAGCAGGGCCAAGGGATAGCGCGATACACGTTTCTAGCTACCCCTACATAATCATACTTTATGTCGTCAGCTCATAAAACGTCCCCACCGAGGTGCACGAGCCTACCCGTAAAGGTGTGCTGTAGTCGACCACTCGAGCCGAGTGCGTACTGGCCGACTTCATGTACGACATTCCACATATCCCCACAGCCCACCATGGTGCCTCGTTCCTGCATGAACATGTCTGTTTGTAATGGTCTGGATGTTTTCTATGTATAATAAATAAATACCCACTGACATTCACACAGCGCCATCTAGCCCCAAGATAAGCGTGAAGCCTGTATAATTATGGGTACTAAACAACGGATAAACATATTTATATACATTTTTTGTAAATACATACATATTATATATAATGTATATAAGTATGTTTTTTCCGTTATTTAGTACCCATAATACAGGCTTCACGCATAACTTGGGACTAGATGGCGCTGTATATCAGTGGATATTTATTTATTTCAATGCCCTGCAGTTAAAAAACATTTATGTGTAACATGCTTGTTTGTATAAGACTTCTATACGTTATATGTATGGATGCTGCAAAAATAATACTAAGCAAGGAATTTAATATGTTTATACGTTATTTGACACCTACCGTCGTTGTTTTGATTTGGGGCTGTGCGAATAACTGAGAAGTCTGAGATCCTTTTGTAGGTTGCAAAAGGGTAATCTAATGAATTTTAATACGAAGAACAGCATCGTATCTAAAAATAAAAAGGTATAAGAGACCTAACATCTGTCGTCTCGGGTGTCGGGCGGAGTGCGGCATTGATGGAGACAACTGTTTATCAGTTGTTGATCTCAACTAAAGCCGCTCGCTCTGTCATGGTCTAATGTATCTCTTACCATCAGGTGAGCGTCCTGACCGTCCTGTACACTTTGTTTCATAAATCATACCAACATAGAACATAAGGATCTAAAGCATACCTAATCTTCTTCAGAATAAACGGATCATAGTTCCATTTGGACAGTTAGGGTAACCCAAAGAGGATCTTTTGGCTAAAGTATTTAATAAATACTTGCTTTCGCTAAAAATGTATCCCAGGCTTATTTAAATAAAAAAAATTGACAGTGCAAATTCAATGAAAAACATTTAAGAAAATATAATTTTATTACTCAACTACCTTTAAAAACATACTAAATAGTACAATTCAATTGAAAATCAAATTACAAAAGTAAAATCTATTTTAAAAATATCTATCATAATGTTTACAAATAAAATTTTTGGTAATTTTCAGACTTTTAAGTCTTACATTGTTCTCGCAATGTGATGCTACGTTTTTTGCTTTCTCCATGCAAATTAGCAAAATAAATCCATCAAAATGGCATATTGTAAAAGCCACAGTACTTGGTACTGAAAGAATAAAAAACGACATTTTCAATGATGAAAAAACATCATTCAGAGCAAAAATTAAATACACATATTAATTTTTTTATTTAATTCTGAATAAAGTTAGGCAAAATGCTTATTTGGAGCTCTTTATAGATTTACTATCATAGCCCAAAGTTGAACAATTGCCTGATGGCATTACAAGTTTTTTGTGCAAGCAAAGTGATACAATTGCTATTTAATTTGTGTTATATTATTCACAAATGTTTACATACAAATAAAACCTCTGCACCTGCAAAATTAAGTGTACTTACTTGTTGTAATAAAACATTATAACATAAAGAGAATAAATTTCATCTAATCACAATTTTAAATCATCACATTGCAAAAGAGCAAATAAATACTTAGAAAAAAAATTATAAAGATATAGAAATATAAGGTGTAAAAAGAATATAAACACATTTTTTATAATACAATCCAAAAATTTCAGTACTAAATCCATTTCCAAATTATTTAGGTACTTGGAATTCAATCTTTTTAGAAAATCCACTTAAATTGCTTTATCTATCTATCATCATCATCATTTCAGCCACATAATGCCCACTGCTGAACATATACCTTCCCAATAACTTCCACGCCAACTGGTCAGAAGCTATCGGCATTCAGCAGCTCCCCCAACTTCTTTAGGACCTGTCATCCTTGTGGGCAGCTGTCCCAACATCTGAATCTATCTTTAAATATATAATCTAAGGTGACTGACTGAATAGTAATCTATAGCACAGCCAAACCACATATCTCTAAAACTGCATATTTTGTTGAAAAATGTAAAATATTGCTTATAAATTATTAAATGCTTCTTATCAAACTTGAACATAATACAAAACAAAAGGATATCAAAAGCCCAATGGAACGCCAATTGTCATTGGTTTTACTTCTGAAAACAACACACAGTTATCATCAGTCCACTTGACAAATTCTTCACACCCAAAGCTACAGAACATTCCAGGGCCTGATGCAATCATTCTCCGCACGATGCGCCTCTAGAGCTGGACGATGGATGATGCGTTCATACACATCTTTCAATTTGTAGGAATCTTTTGGTTTCGTCCCTGTACTCCAGGGAAGTCTTCTTCTCGCTTTTGAAATTCTTCCAGTAAACAAAGGTTGCTTTTTGCTGGCATTGTTTTCTCAATATTCTTTTCATTGATTTCCGTGTCCCTTTCTTGCAACAGAATGTTTTTTTGATACAGGTGTTGTTTCATTTATTGTTTTCATGTCAATGAATTTTTCCTTGAACAAATCATGTTCATCAAAATCTGTGTACAAGTTCTTGAACAAATACAATATCAGTATCAACATTACTCATTCTCTTTTTTCTATCTTCAAGAATATCATAGAAGGCGTGATAACAATCAGCGACAGCAGATCGTCGGAGAAGCTAGCTTTTACTTTTCAACATGCCTTTTAGGATTGGGAAGTCAAAATGAAGTCCATTTTGGGCAATAAGGCAAACTGGTTTTGTTAATACATTTAAAATGTACTGATTATATTGAAAACATTGATGTCAAACTCAGCCTCGTGTTCTAGGAGATCGTTGCAGAGTCCTGTGACTTTAGTGCAGTCAGGATGCACCATCTTACCTGGATTCAAGCATAAAGTTAGTTTGTGCTGCACTCGGGGCGAGGCACCAGGCCGCGTCTCTAGCACATGATCGCGTTTCACTGCCACATACTTATCTCTGTGATTTTGTCTTATTAGACTCCTCTTTCGGTAATCCGTAGTTTCTAAATCGATAAACGTAACTTGCGACGGACATTGTGTAAAACTTGAAACAGAAGATGTTTTAGATGAAATATTGATTGTGCTTACCGAGGGCTTCCAGCATTTCTTGTCTATAATTATAATGAACTTGTTGCCATATAGTGCTTGTTGCACCGAACTTTCCTTTTATAATGTATGCTCAGACAACGAAAGTTTAAATTATCAGAGCTTTTTTGCTGTTTATGTAGTTTATAGCTATATATTACTTGCGTACTATTGGTCTGACTTTGTTGTAATTCAAGTCAAGTATAACTTGAATTGAATTAAAAATAATACTGATATATTTGTGATAAAAAGTCATAGTAAAAAGTATGTAGGTAGAAAAAAAAGTTTATCAATTCATTTGACAATAACTTATACTCTTTGACAAGACAATGATAACTATGACATTTTTTTTTCTTTCTTCATGACCTTGCACGATTTGTGCATCCCGGCCAGTCTAAGTTATAATTTTTTTTTAAATATATTATTATTAAACGTGTTACCATTTGTGGCAGATTTCAGCCATTTTGGCAGATTTACCCTTAATTCTTGTTGGTGGCAGATCATGCTGACGACTTATAAAAGGCAGATTTTGGCAGACTTAAATATTATACGGAAATTTACATTACCTAACTTAAATTTCAATGAGTTCATTTTTTTCAAAGGCATAACATTAGGTTTATATGTAATTTGATCACACATTATTTTTTCGAATTGGCAGCATCTGTTTCATAGACAGATCATGACAAGGATTCCCCGCTTATTCTGTTGTAAAACAAGTGCCTCATACGAATTATAACTGTAGTAAAAAAATAGTGTTCGAATATGAACACTATTACTTACACTTTATTGATTTCGTTTCCACCGACTTTTGATTTTATTAACTTTTGGTTTGTTTCATGAGTTCTGTGCAATTAATTCAATTCAATTCAATTGATATTAGTTATGAAGAGAAAATACGAGCGTGATTATAGACTGGAGTGGGAGCAAGAACATTTGCTTTCTTCCTGGTTGTCAAGGGCGAAGATGTTCAGAATGTTGCCTTCTGCAATTAGCTTCTGCATTGTAAATTAATACTCGATTATCATCTTTAAGAGAACATGTCTCGTCTCAGAAACATAAAAATACATCATTGAGTACAGTGGCCAATCATCGTATTTATTAGGCAAATATTTTTGGCATGTTTTGCACCAAGCGTGATAGATTTTGGCAGATTTATTGCTCAGTTCGTGGCATATTCGCTATTTCTGAAATAGTCACATAGAGCAATATATAGACGGACTAATTAATCAACGGTTGACGTCTATTTAACGTTTCGACCTCGTCGACGATCTACCGTTCTCTGAAGTACTAGTTAAATTAGTAAACGACTAAACAAGTAGTACACACGTTCATGTTAACGCGCAATGCAACGTTGACTCTTAATTGTGGCCGGTTCCTTCGATACTTTACATCGAAACGAAAAAGATACAAAATATAATCATCATTATAGGCGAAGCGTAGGCCGACCCCCAACCAGATAGACGGATGACCTAATTAACATGGCGGGTAGCAAATAGATGTCAACTGGAAATCATTAGTAGAGGCCTTCGTTCAGCAGTGGACGTTCTAGGTTGTAATGATGATGATGATGAGGTCATATATCTTCTTGGCGGGTAAGTAGTGATATGTCATTATATTTACAAAAAAAAATTGTAGGGCATGTGACCCGGTTGTGGCCACCGACCCCTTTGTGGCCATTTAGAACTTTAAATCGTTATAACTAAGGCAAAGACAAATATATTACTGTATGGTTTACGGATTAAAAATATCTGCTATTGGCATCACTGAAAGCGTTGAAAGCTTTGGTGTTTCAAACTTCAATTTAATTTAACAAATCATTATTTCTTAACCAGCGTGAATTGTTCTAAGCCTTAGCAAAAAAGATAAGGCGAGTGGGTCAGTAAACAATCAATATTTCTTAAATCCTTAATTAAATATTTTTTTATATGTTTATGTTAATCCTTCATATAAAATACACTGTCTAAGTAGTACTAATGATATTTTATCGCTATTTGTTTATTAAGTTAGTTTATGAGAGGTCGCCACTAATGGAGCCGAAATGAATGAATTTTCTTAGCTTTGGCCACATGACTGGCCAAAAGTGGTGCACATAGAACCCCACTTTTGGCCATTTAGTTTTTATCGTGATTTTTCAACTTAATTCCTAAGCTATTTTGGTATAAGTAATCTATTCATTCTCAGAGTTACGATTATAATGCCTCCATCGAAACCAAACACTAAAAAATTGGTGTCGTGAAAAGAAAATTGTTCCAGTACTCACCGCATAAAATAACATTAGCGTTGAACGCAATAAAGAATGGGATGCCCGTTGCCCCTGCTAGAAGATATTTTAACTAGAACGATTTTCGAATAAACTTTTTAATAATTCGAATTATCTTCTTTTTATTTTTGATGAATTTTGATGGCCAGAACTGGCACTGTTTCACTTTGAGTATTGGTTCTATCTAAGGTCACTTTGATTTCTTTCAAGAAGTCTACGTAAGTTTTCAGTGATGTGGGACACATCTTTACTGAAAATAGTATAAGTGTATTTGTATATCATCTACCATATCATCATTAATGTGACATAGTTCTCCCCTATTCACGTTTGCGTTTATTACTCATTTATTCATAAATTGAACAACTTCTTTCAACCTATTGCAGTCCACTGCTGGACATAGGTCTCCCCATTTTGCGCCAGACATCCCGGTCCTCCGCTTTCTCATCAGCTTCCACCAGCGACCTTCGCAAGTCGTCGGTCCATCGGGCCGGAGGGCGTCCTACGCTACGCTTGCCAAGACGCGGTCTCCACTCCAGAACTCGTCTGCTCCAACGGCTATCGGCGACATACGTGACCAGCCCACTGCCACTTCATCTTGCTGATTCGGCGGGCTATGTCGGTAACTTTAGTTCTCTTACGAATTAAATCATTTCTAATAGAGACTCCAAGCATAGCTTGCTCCATTGCGCGTTGAGTGACTTTGAACTTGTGAACCAATCCCGCAGTCAGTGTCCATGTCTCAGCTGCGTATGTTAGTACGGGTAGGACGCATTAACACAAATCGAACAACTTAATTTTTAATGATGAGCAGTGTAATGTATGATCTTAGCCTATTCCAAATGGAACGACTAAAAGAAAAAAAAACACAAACGTCACGTCTTCGGTCACGTCAACGTTGTCAATGAAAGCGCGGGAAACGTTCAACTTGGCGGGCGCGTATTTTTGGTTTCTTTAAAATTATTTTATTTCAAAATATTTGGATCAGTAAAGTAGTAGTTATTTTAGTCTTATTTATCTTAAGTATTGTTTTAGTATAAGTTGTAGATAGTTCCAGTTTATTTGGTAAGTTTTTTGTATTTTGTAAATATGTATGGGGATGACGAGCCCCCTGATCCAGGGGGCTTCGTTCCCGCTGTTGGTCACTTTGTGACAATTTCGAATGAATCTGGTATGGATACTGATGCGTCCATATCAGCAAAAAGATTAAAGCGCAGTCGCATGCAAGTGTGCAAACACTGCAACAAGCGTCGACGAAAGCACCATGGCTCAGATCCCAAACCTTCAGACTGTATTTGTTCTGAAGGTTCTTTGACCCTAGATGTTGCTAATGAATCCAAAAATGGCAATTCTAATAAAATTAGTAATACCTTACCTGTCTCCGCTCCCACTTCTGTTGGCAGAAATTTATATAGTGCTTCAGATAATGCCCCATTTGTACTGCATGTTCAAAAGTGCAATGCGTCTCCTAATGATAATGTTAAATTACACCCGGTTACTTTTGGTAAATTTTTAAAGAAATATGAATTCCAAAATATTATTAATGGTAGTGTAAAATTAATTGGACGTAATAAAATTTCTATTTCCTTTTCGAAACACAATGATGCAAATGCCTTTTTAAGTCATGGTAGTCTTGAGAAGCAAAACCTCAGAGCGTTTATTCCTACATTCAATATAACTCGGATGGGTCTGGTACGCGGCGTACCAGAAGAATGGTCTCCGGAGGAGGTCATTGAAAATATTTCAGTACCAATAGGCGTTGGTAGGATTTTGAAAGTTAGGCGATTAAATTACAAGTCATTTACAGATGGTAACTTGGTTTGGAAACCATCACAGACAGTTGTAATTACATTTGATGGACAAGTTCTGCCATCACGTATATTTATCTGCTATAACGCTTTACCTGTAGAACTATATATTTTCCCAACTATACAGTGTTATAATTGCTGCCGTTTTGGGCACACTAAAGTACAGTGTCGTTCCAAACCCAGGTGCTACAGATGTGGTGATGCTCACACAGGTGAATCATGTAACATACAAGAGGACTGTGCTTCATGTTTGTCTTGCTCTGGTAGGCACTTTGCTACAAGTAGGTCATGTCCAGAATTTGAAAGGCAGAAGCAAATAAAAACATATATGGCCAATAATTGCACTTCATATGCAGAAGCATCAAAATTACATGGCCCAGTTTCCCGCTCCTTTGCTGATGTACTTTCTTCCAAACCTTCTAGTCCATTGCCTAAAAAACATCAAACAAATGATACTATGAATATTTCCACTTCATATAAAAAAACTGTTTTCCTAAAACCGCGGACCCCTCCTCAACCAAATAAAGGCTATAATACAGGTGAACACAACTCTATAATTAGTGAATCTTTCATACCACCCCCCCTAATGGTTGTGGCTTTAGTAAAAACCCATCTACTACACAACAATCAACTGTAGCAGAAATAATGGTAGAAATATTAAAACTCCTGTCAAATTCATCAACATTCTCACCGTCCAACGTTGCCATTTTACTTGAAAAAATTCTTTCTTTCTTCCAAAATGGATCTAAGGAAAATAATGCAGTGGAATTGTAGAAGCATAATAAATAAAAAACATGACTTAATTTATTTACTAGATAAGTTCAATCCTATAGTCTTTGCACTAGCAGAGACTTGGCTCAAACCAAACAAATATTTTAAAATTAGTGGTTCATATTTTAAGAGAGGATAGACCTGATGGTTATGGAGGAGTAGCCATACTCATCAGAGACTCAATACCCTTTAAGCAAGTAAATATTCCTGCTCATAATGAAGAAATTTCAGTTGTTGCAGCAATGGTTTCAAATATTTGCATAGTTTCAATTTATGTCCCTAAACCATCTGCCCTTCTTTTGTCCGATATAAATAAAATATTTTCTTCACTCCCTAAACCTTTTTTAGTAATGGGCGACTTTAACTGTCACCATCAATCATGGGGTAGTTCCAATACAAACAATTATGGTGAAGATTTAATTGATATACTGGATCAAAATAATTTGTGTGTATTAAATACTGGGCTTCCTACACGTCACACAGCTCCTGACCAGGGTAGAAGTGCTATTGATTTATCCATCTGTACTCCAAATCTTGCTAATTTGCTGTCCTGGTCCACCACTTCCTCTTCCTATGGCAGTGATCATTTTGTAATTTTATTAACTTTCGCAGCGCGAGCTTTTCCTAAACTAACTAGACATAAATCACAACTTAAGCACAAATTACCGAATAGTAATAGCAATGATTGGGAAAAGTTTAAGGCTTGTGTTCAAGATAAATTATCATCATTACCTAAAATTGAAAATGAGTGTGTGGATATATGTGCAGATTCCTTTGCACAGGTTTTAATAAGTGCAGCAAATGATGTATTCCCTAAGAAAACATCTGCTACTCTTCCATCACCCCTTGGTGGGATGCAGAGTGTAGTTCTGCTATTAAGAAAAGAAAAACAGCAGAAAGAAATTATAAACGTAACATGACAGTCGATAATTTCGATAAATTTAATGTGATAGCGAAGGAAACGCGAAAGCTATTTAAACAGAAAAAATTTGAAAGTTGGAGACAATTCTGTGAGTCTGTATCACCCGACAGCGTCCAATATAGTCTGGCGTAATATAAGAAGATTTAAATCTGCTTTTTGTGGTTCAAACTTCGCAACCATTCCGGATAACTTAGTTGATAACTTCCTTGATAAATTGGCTCCCCCATGGGTCCCTGAAGCTAGCCCATCATATCAAACAATTCCACCTATTATTTGTAAATCTACGTCGTCATCTATTTCGAACCTAGATTCACCCTTTTCATTGGTAGAACTAAAAGGTATATTAAGTAACGTTAAGGACTCATCACCCGGTAAAGATGGCATTCCATATTCTTTTTTAAGTAATCTGTGTGATATTTCATTAAATTATTATCTGGGGTTAGTAAACAAAATAATGTTGACAGGTGAAATGCCAGATGAATGGAAATGTCAAATGGTGTTGCCAATTCTAAAGCCACATAAAAATCCATCAGATTGTGATAGTTACAGACCGATCGTTTTAACAAGCGTGTTATTAAAATTAATAGAACATTTGGTGAAAAATCGTTTAGAGTGGTATACAGAAAATAGCCAATTTTTATCTAACTCTCAGTTTGGATTCAGAAAGGGTAAAAGTACTATGGATAGTATTAGCATTCTAACTACTGATATTCGTGTAGCTTTTACTAATAATGAATCATTAATAGCTGTTTGCCTTGACATTAAATCCGCTTATGACAATGTTCTATTATCTGTCCTATATAAAAAATTAGAAGCACTTAGGGTTCCTATAAACATGTGTAATATAATTATAAAAATATTATGTCAACGTAAAATTAATTTATGTCTAGAAGGGTATTCAAATTCTCGCGTAATATGGAGAGGATTGCCTCAGGGATCTGTTTT
Organism: Leucinodes orbonalis; assembly: GCA_019425675.1. NCBI lineage: Eukaryota > Metazoa > Arthropoda > Insecta > Lepidoptera > Crambidae > Leucinodes > Leucinodes orbonalis. Next base: position 2,926 of record PQWD01003991.1, on the reverse strand, counting down.
GAGCCCTTTATTGTATAACATCTATACATTTGATTTAGAGAATAGCTTAAATGGACAAGTAGAAATCCTTCAATATGCAGATGACCTTTTGTTATATATTTCTGACAAATCGTTAAATTATGCTTGTAATGTTCTTTCTTCGGCATTAATTGGATTAAAACACTGGATGGATCAAAATGGTTTAGAACTTTCCACATCTAAAAGTAGTGCAATAGTTTTTACGAGACAAAGAACACCTCCTCCTATTCAAATCTTATATGATGACATTATAATACCAGTCAAGACTACCATAAAATTTTTAGGTGTCATCCTAGATTGTAAAATGTCTGGCATGGATCATTGTAATTATATAGTTACTAAATGTGAGAATTTATTAAATATGTTAAGATGCCTTACAGGCGTCTGGTGGGGTGCTCATCCATATACACTAAAACTTATTTATAATGCTTTAATCAGGAGTGTATTAGATTATGGCACATTTGTATTAGAACCTGGAAACAAATCCGCTTTAAAAAAGTTAGATATAATTCAAGCAAAGGCCTTACGCATAATTACAGGTGCAATGAGAAGTAGTCCAATTAATGCTCTACAAATAGAATGTTCGGACCCACCCCTACATTTGCGACGACAGTTCTTATCTGATAAATTTCTTTTTCGAACACTTCAAACTTCTAATCACCAACTTGCAGAAAAACTCCAACGCCTTTTAGACTGCGTGAAATCATCAAATTATTGGTCTCATAAACAATTACCATGCTTACTAAATAGCTACAATAAATTTTTATCAATCCAATCCCCGCTCCATCGTTCAAACATGCTTCCGATATTTACTGTTGATTATGATTCCCTTATTTTAGCACCTCATATCCATTACAATCTTGTAACTAAAGATGATCCGTCGGTTAGTAATCAATTTAATATAATTACCCATGAAAGGTTTTCCAACCATCACCATATATATACTGATGCCTCTAAAAGCCCTGAAACAGGTTGCGTCGGAGTTGGTGTTTACCACCATCAGTACAATATAGTCCAAAAAGTTAAACTTCCACCAGAATCAACAGTTTTCACTGGAGAATGTATGGGTCTGCTTAAAGCTGTGGAATATGTCCTTCTTATGAATTTAAAAAGATGTGTAGTACTTTCAGATTCTATGAGCGCCTTACAGACATTAGAAAAGTACCCTTTTATGTCTAATAACAAATTGCCCGTTACCTTTGAACTAAGAAGCATTCTTCTTCAGTGTGTTTTGAAAGGACTGATTGTAGAATTTGCATGGATCCCTAGTCATGTAGGAATCAAAGGCAACATGAAAGCTGACCGTCTTGCTAATGATGCAGTGTTTTGTGGAGACATGTTTCCTTATAAAATTTACCACCAAGACCTAGCAACGCTTCCTAAAATATATCTTTATGACTCTTGGAAACTACTATGGGAATCTAGTAGTAAAATAAAAGGTAGATATTTTGCAACCATTCAAGAGTCAATCCCCATCAAACCTTGGTTTTATAAAATTAAATTCGGTAAGCGCGTGTCTTCTATCTTAATAAGGTTAAGAATTGGTCATGTTTGTACCCCAGACCACCTCGCCAAACTCCATATTATTAGTAGTAATATTTGTGAATGTGGGACGGATACAGGGAGCGTAAACCATATATTTTTCTCATGTCCTCTTTATAATCATTCCTCTTTCCTACTCGATCTAACCTCCCTTAAGATTCCTTTTCCCACTTGCATAAAATCACTTCTTTATACAAATGATATTCATATTTATACGGTTTTATCCAAATTTATAGTAGATAATAATTTAAAATTTTAATTATTTTTGTATGCTATGATGTTATCAATATCACTTATTTTTATTATATCTTTGTTATTTATCTTATGTATCTATTTATATATTTTAATGCAGTAATTATATCTTAAGTTACTTTCCTGATCTTTACTCCTATTATCCAAATTCCGTATTATGTAACCTTTTTCCTATTACTTGTCGTTTCCTCGTTTTACTTTAAAAAATATATATATAACTTTGACTTTGGCCGGATGCACAAACCGTGCAAGGTCATGAAGAAGAAAAAAAAAAAAAAAAAAAAAAAAAAAAAAACGTTGTCAATTCTGGCATGTTGATTTGGAATCTAAAAAATGATAATTTCACATTTCTATTTGCTAAAGTCAAAGTTTCTTCGAATAATATCAATACTTGTAGCTGATAGTTACTTATAATTTTGAAATTATTGTTTTATAAGTAGTAACAGTCAAAAGACACACGATGGCAAAGCGATACCGCGATGCTGCCGCAAAACTGCAGCAAAACGTCCAAAAGCATTTAAAAGACATGAAAGAGTTGTCTTCTTCTGAAGACGAGGAACCGTACGAGTCGAACGTTTTAGATGGAGTACTTCAGACATACACGCGAGGAGGGGGCGATGCATACATGCTGGATCGAACGAGACACCTTTTAGAAGAGGCTATAAGCGGCCGGTCCGTGACATGCCTGATTTGTATTAGCTCGATCAAAAGAGTAGATGCGATATGGACATGCGAACATTGCTATTCTTATTTCCATCTTTTATGCATACAGAAATGGGGTAAAGACAGTGTAAGTTTGCTAAGTGATGAAAATGCTGGCCAATAGCTGTTGTCAAGCCGAGAAAAATCGAGTGGTGCTGCCCGAAATGCCGCCATTCGTACAGTAAAGACGATATACCACGCAGGTATAGGTGTTTTTGTAGTAAAGTCGATGACCCGCCATATCACCCCTGGCTCATACCGCATACTTGTGGAGAAGTGTGTGGCAAGCCATTGTCAGCAGGTGATAATTGCAAACATAAATGTTTGCTGCTATGCCACCCTGGCCCATGTCCACCCTGCCCACAGATGGTAAATGGTATTTGTTATTGTGAAAAAGAATGTAAAAAGGTTA
>PQWD01003990.1:0-103693 GCA_019425675.1 Leucinodes orbonalis | reverse complement strand
CTTTTCGTGCCATTCTCTCGTACTTTGTACCGTCAAAATAGTTTTCTTCTTAGATCAGCTCGGTTGTTTAATGAGCTGCAGAGACACAATCTTGAAGTAATCGACTTACACACTAGTAGTCTGTCAGTGGTCAGTTCTGCAGTTTCGAGGGTTCTCCCTCTTCCCAGTCATACGAAATTTATAATTTTAACCGCATTGTTTGAAATATTGATAAGTATATGTTATAATGGTCTAAGTATATTATTGGATGTTGTATGTATGTATTTTTGGAGTATATAGGTTTATTTGGATTTTAGCGAGTATTTGAATATTTATATGTATATGTATGTGTTATATTATATATGTATACATGTATATGTGTATTTGCTGAGGCATTCACAACTATATTTTTATTGTTTAATTTGACTGCTTATTTTGATTATTTCAACATTACCTGTGGGGGTTTGTTATTGGCTCTTTATTGTTACCTTTATTTTATACGCTTATTGTAACTATAGCTGTAAACCACCCTGTTAAAATAAAATAAAATAAAATAATCCAACATTTTTTATGGTATTTTATTTAGTAATGAAAAAAATTGAAATTGTAAATATTGCCCCATTTCAGTATACCGCATTGTTTTAACACAATTATTCAGCTCGCTGCAGCCCTATACAATTCATTTCCGAAACTGAACATCGCAACCACGTTTATTCGAAAAGTGGTTTTTCCTTTAACGAAACAAATACTATTTCGCGTACATAAAAGTTTGAAAATTACAGTTTAACTTCTACAGTACATTTATATGGGCCAAGTTTTAGCCTATTAAAAGGATCGCATGCGATTTGTCCAGATATTTATTTTGGATTCATGTAGAAACTATTGAGTAAAAGTTTGAGTTCAATATTTCATGTTGTTAGAACTAAGTAAATAGCTCTTATGGTGCAAAGATGATTAGACATAAATTTTAATTTTGAAGATCAAAATAAAAAATACTTTTCTTAATTTAGGCTTACAATAAACACTTATGATTATATAATATACCTATGCTATAACTTTAAAATTCTTGATTCTTAATTTAATTTTAATCAAGCGAGAGCTTTACGAAAAAATAGTCAAGGAATATTAAGGATTGTCCTTGAAGAAAATGTATCTTTGCAAAATGACACATTTTGCGGAGGAACACTAACACTTTGAGTTTCATCCATCGAACATGTTTTTTTTACATTAAGGTATCAAAGGCGGCTTGCTAAAATCATAGTAAATTTAAATTAAGACAAAACGTGTTCAAATGTAGTCGATGTAGGTCATATGCCTGAATTATTTATCTTAGAATACATAAGCTCTAGGTTACTAGTGCAAACTAACTTGGATATGTGTTGAGCATTTTATTTAGCCTAATCATTTAATATATCGTTTAAATTCCGCGCTTTCATTTCTGACTTTAAAATAACATCTACCTAATTAAGGGTTCATTAAGGTTTTTACGCATATAAATGAATGGATAATTAATGAAATCGCTCCAAAATAAACACATTATCCGCTGACGAGGTCATATTGTCGATAAATTTTATCGTAGTTTACCACGTTAATAACAAATGCAGGTACGTAATAAAAAACGCGTATTTTAAATTACATTTAAGTAGATAGCACAGTAACTTAGTAAGTTTTATAATACAAGGAATGATAAAGTCCGGCATAGCTTGCCGAATCAGCAAGTTGAAGTGGCAGTGGGTAGGTCAAGTTTATAACAAACCGAAAAAATATTTGCTTAAAGCTATATGCATTTTTTCACTGATTCCTTGCAAGCTAGTTAGAATTAGTGGGTGTGTTAACCATCCAGAAATAACCCGCGCACCGTTATTTCATGTAGAAAAATAACTTAAAAGAAATAATATTCTTCATAAATTTTAGTTAGAGCGCAATATTCCACGCAGTGGAGTCCCCACGAGACGTGGGACGTTATTTAATTTTAAACTGATTCTATCTTCGTCGTGGGAATATGATTTGCCCCAGGCAAATTAACTTTAGTTGCGATTTTTTTACACTTGCAACAAATTCGACATAGTCTCAATATGTAAATGGTATGTACTTAATAAACTATGAAGTCAAAGTTTACGGAAATATGTCAAAAATACTACAATTTATTAGAAAGCATTTTGCATTATTATTAGAAATAATGGTTACTTTTTGATATAATATGTTTTGTACTTAATAGTTAATGATTCTAGTAGAAAATATAGCTGTGTCCCACTAGACATAAGAAATAAATAAGAATGAATCGATAAATATTCATGGATATTCGCTCAGTGAGATCTGGACCATTTAAGACTAGATTAAGCAGTATTAAGAAAATATATTTATAATTGACATAATAATACGACTTATATTTTGTATGTACTGCACGGGATTTGAACCCAAAACATGAAATGTATCTCAACCTTTATCCAAGTCGTCAACCCACGACAGCTTATCAGGTCCATTTACAATCGGAATTAACTGCGATGTTAGCCTCCAATACCGCACATAAACCTTCCTTTAAGACAAACAAGACTAAACTGACAAGTTGCAAAGCACATAATTACGCGATCCGATGAGTTCCAGCATCTATTTCATGGGGCAGCCTCTGTATCCGTAACACAAATCTGCTAAGATAAACACAACATCAAACTTAACCCATTAGAGCATTAGGAGAAACTGCAGGAAATCACATCTTCAGTGCGGTAACTAGATTTGAAAAATGTTTAATTTAAGCTTTAAAGTCCATCATACTAACAACAAATAAAGTGAAAGTGAAAAGTTATATTACTTACTGGCATAAAAATGTTTCAGAACCGGGCATACAAATGTACAGGAAATGTAAAAAACACTGGTTGTAAAGTTTCAGTACTGCCTTAAGATCAGTAATTGTCAGTAAGTCTATCAGTAAACTATTTCTTTGTAACAAAACTTAGGTTTAGACCTTAGGATCTACGGTTGTTAACTCGTTAGGTTAATATTCATCATCATAATTATAACCTAAAATCTCTACAACTGAACGAAGGCCTCTCCTAATGATTTTCACCATCGAAATAATAATTATTAAGTATTTAAATTTCAAAAATGTATGTGCCTGCATGTAAGTCCTTACTTGTTTTTGAGTTTCATTTATATAGTTTATTCCACTCTCGTCCCCCAAAAATAAAGTGTTCATCGTTTTCTTTAAAAAAATAATATATTACTTTTAAAAGTCGGCTTAAGGTTTTATCTAAAAATATATAACCTTAAGATTTAACCAGTTTCACACGTCTCGGCCAAAGCGAAAAGGCGCTTAGGTGTGAGTGAATCTAGCGAGAGAGTTTTAGAACAATACGGCAGGTTAAACAGCTGCCATTTTATCATGGCTTATGCTACAAAATTGGCTGGTCTGTTGGTAGATTAAATACTTAATAGAGGCATTCATAAGGCCATCTGCGTAGACTTAAAAGCCACTGAATACACACAAATGTGAACAAAGTATACCTATTTTATTTAACTGATTATTTGAGAGATATATAGGTTTATTATTTGATTGCTTAAATATTACTTACAAAGGTGAGACGGGTAGTTAGTAGTACTTGCTCGGTAGCTAACGTAACTGGCAAGCAGCATCATGTGTGCTGATCAGACGAAAGCAGACCTTACGATACTATATAATAAAATATATATAATGTTGTTAGTGAGTTTAAGTAAATAATACGTGTAAGAAGAAATAAGCGAATAGAAATTTCGGTAATTGAAGTTTTTATTTACACATTTCCGTATCATTTTATTTAAAGCACATTCTTTTACATATTCTTATCGCCGTTAAAGTCAACTTGGTTTCTATTTTACTTTAGTTACTGGAAAGTTATTTTTATTCTGGACAGTAATACGTAAAAATAAAAGAGATTCGTCTCTCCATAGTCACACTTTATGGAAAGGTTTATGTCCTACAGTAGGATATAAAATCTTATCCAAAAAGGCTGGTTCTTCGATTGACTGGTTACTATTACAAGCTGATTGTTACTTTACTTGATCAACTACTTCTTTTAATCTTGCAGAATTAACAATAGCTATCCAAAACAATTACAACTGGCAGACATAAGTACGTCGGAAAAAAATACCTAAAGCTTTATTTGAATAGTTGGAGAATTCGCTGTGTAAGGATACGAAGGAAGAATTTCATGATTGCGTAAGTTTCTTTTCCCTTGAACATATTCTCTCATTTCACATCTTTTTCTGGCTAGACTTAAATTGCGATACTATTTCAAATTTCCGACTGTTGAATAAAATATTGTCAGTAATCAGAATTATGAGCGACGTCAGGGTTGGTTTTTAAAACATTTATGTTTTTTCTTTAAGTAATATTTACCACATATCGACTAGTATTAAAATAACCGGGTATAAGAGACTTAGCATTTGTTGTCTCGGATGACCGGCGCAGTGCGGCATTATTGGTGAATAATTTATTATTAATGTATTTTTAATTTATTTATTAATTTTCAAGGGAAACAAATATAAGTTTAGTTAAATATATATCACACAAAGTAAAAATACGTATAAGAATTAAGTTTCCACAGATACAGCTAATAACTGTAAACCAGTTGTTGGTCTATATATCAATGCCAATGGAATAACATCAATATTTCATATACTATAAAGCACTTATAGTATTCTCCAAGGTATAAAAGTAGGTTTTCGTTATTAACTTCCTGTCGTTAAAACTACTTGACTTAAGTATTCTGGACGCAAACAAGATGAATGACTTTAAAAATCTCACTGAAATAAAAGATTTTTCCGAATAAGTAAACAAAATTCCGCTGTCTACAAAAACATAGACACAGTACAGCTTTAGCTCGCTTTAGAGATATCACGTAAAGATATCTTAACGTCTAGGAGGTAGCACAATTCACCCTATCTGCACTGCAGATTCTGAAGACACGTGAATAATTTTATTATCCATTTCACAGTAAGATCGCGATGATATCTTTTACATCTCACTCTGGTGGAGTAATATTACTTTTTACCATCCACCCGTACGTAAGGAACTTTCTAGAATGTAGTGTCGACTTCGTTTGCATGTCTTCATGTCTTATTGTTAGTCGTAAACTCCCAGTTTTTATACATCGAGTTCTGTAACAGAGGTACTTGAATACAAAATAGATTCTGCACTTCGAATGCGTGTAGTCAAGTTATTGGCAATGTTAGGTTAAATAAATGGACATATTATATTACTCGATACACGTTTGGATATTTTAGAAGCGAGTTTTACGATATTTAAGTTCGGACGACAGTTTATATATAATATGTACAACGTATTTGACAACGTATTTTATTACACCAAGGGTTTTAGGCTAGTCTTTGAGTTCTTATTGTTAGATATATTAATATGTTATTAGAACAAATGTTGTTACTTAGGTTTGTAGGTAATATTTTTTGTGAGTGTTTTTATACACTTTTTATGAATCTTACTTGTAAATTATAGTGGTAGTGGTATTTTTTAATTTTTTTCTTTTCTCTCCCATTTAATTTTAATTATGTTTAAAATATAATAATGTAGGTAAAAAGGGGAATTCCCTGTCAATAACTAAGACTACTTTTAACAACTTATACCAGCATAATCATATAAACGGCAAAAAAGTTTTTAGAGTGCCGCCCGTAAAGTTCAGATAAAGATGCGCAAAGCCCCAACAGGAAGGTGACCGGAAAGGTACGCATCCCAAAAACACAACCCCGCAGTTTAATTATTCAGTGAATTTGAAACTTTCGCATTGGTTCTTTGTTTTTGAATACATTCGGTCCCCTTCCCGGGAGACGGACTTATGGACGGGCGATTTTTTTATGCACGAAAGGTTCCGAATTAGGGTTGGGTCCGTTTACGTCCCGGTGGTGTTCCGAGTTAACTTGTCATCCGATTACTAGAGATCGCGACTGGAAATTCTTTCTTCAGACCTAGTTAATATCAAACAGATAGCTACCACAAAAAATGTAGTGGCGTATTTAAAATTCATATTACGATTAATATTAAGTTACAATAGGGAGTTAACAGGCCAGTGCCAGTGGTAATTAATTAGAACTTAATAGCACTTGATGGCTTCTCGGATGAAAATAATAACAACTTTTTATTTATCTGAAAATTGCTTATTTCTTTGATAAGTAGTCATATTTGAACTGACCAATTTAAATAAACAAAGATTGAGTTTCCAATGAACTTTGATCACACCAAATATAAAGTAATAATAAAAAGGATATTTGTGACATTCCACGACTTGAAGAAAACCAATAACTGTAAGTACAATAGTAATTAGTTCACACTACTATGCACCTGTCACCCCAAAACTTCAGACCATTGGTATCTTATACCACTGATAACAAAGGTAATATATACTTATACTCAGTAATGTAAACCGTATGTACAAACTGTAGACACAAACAGGAAAAGTATTAAGCTACAAACATAATAAAATGCAAACAACACGCCAAGTAAGACAATAGCTTTCAGAATATAGTCCATAAAATAAATCACACCGGATTACACCCTATGAGGAAAAGTAAAGTTACAAATCACATTACAAAATGTTGAGATTTTTATGAAAAAAAATATTTTTCCTTCGAATTTCTTCATAGGCGTACGCAGGTTTCCTCACGATGTTTTCCTTTACCGTAAGAGCGTCGGATAAACGTACATATAATTTCGAAAATTCGAAATTAACCTGCACGTTTCTGGTCGAAGACAACCAATGAGATTTATTCACCTATTAGGCACTAGGCGCGTGAAAACTCCCTCTACGATGTTAATACTTAAATAAGCTTTCTAAAAATTCCTTACACGTTGAACTTCTACTAATAAAATGAGCTGAAAGTCTAATCTAAGTAAACAAGTACTGTGGCTAGGTACGAAGTGCTTAGAAAACGTGACTTGTGTTTATCGGACGACCTGAAAAGCACACATTACTTTTACTATCTTATTACATCCGTACAAACATGAAGCCTAATTTAGAGAACTAAACTACGGACATAGCTCGCCGGATATGCAAAGTTAAATTGGCAATGGACTGGTCATGTACGTCGCGGAACCGATGACCGTTGTAGCAGATGAGTTCTGAAGTAGAGAGAATAGAGAAAGAGTAGCTGACAACTTGTGAGACACGTTTTTATGGGATGGCGGTATGCTCCCTGGACTTGTAAGTAGAAACTTGACTTTTCTTCTTCCTTTATATTTTTATGTACATCTAATTTATATAATTTAATTATAAATAACTAGTACTAAATTTTTAATAAGTGTTCCTCAACTTTAAAAAAGAAACCGCCAACAAATATTAAATCTTCTGAATGCCTGTGCTAAAGAAATATGACTTACAGAAATGTAAACGTTTTCTATTCATAAATTTTCATTTGCAATCTGCGAATAGAAGGACCTGTCGACCGTTAATACATTGGTGGTTTTCAGTTGCCGTTGCTTTTGACACTTGAAAGAAAACTGAACTCTTGAGGAATATTAGTAAAGTTATACAGTGTACCATGAATTCATTACTTTCTCATTAATGTTGCATGGATTTTTTAAAATGAAATATGTTAACTTATACTCTGAATGTTATCGTCGTTTATACATATGTCATCCCGCACAAGTGGTCAACAGTGCATTTGTTGATTTATAACGTAAAGATGCTAAGTCACGTTATCGAGTAATTCAGTGCCTGTCTTATTATTTTGCCCGGAACATGGTGCTATTTTAAAATATATTTTATTTTAGAAATTTGAGAGCGGATGACTGCTATTTCACATGATGGAAAGCAATGATGCAGCCTAAGATGTATCACGCAAAATCAAATGCCTTTTTACTCTTTCCTTTGGGAGCGAAATTATTATGGTATCTACGCAGACAACCATAAACACTTTCCTCAGGCTTACTAAGGTAATACTACTGTCGCACACATAATAAAGTTGTTGAGACGAAATAGTTTATACGTTAACAAATTCTAAAAGAGTTCCTCTTTACAAAAATCTTGGCGAGATTTATCAGGTTATCAGGATTTTTATTCGTTACCTATTGAGCGATTCAATACTCTATCTTTATGCTATCAAGATCGTCTAAATTTTAAAACAAATTAGCGAGCATGTGTGGACCCATTGAACTAAGTGTTAACGTGATTAATCCTCAAGATTCTCTGATGGTATTTATTGATACCAGGTCAATAATTTAATAATCCACGTGTATTAATGTTAAACTTACCATAAGTAGAATATCTACCTACTACAAATTCTATCAGCTAACGCATTTTGATGACGTACAAATTCTATCAGCTAACGCATTTTGATGACGATTTATTAAGTAATATAACTATCGCATTGGTTACTCATCGGATCGATGAAAAATACTATACCGAGTACCTTCATACTTTACTATAAAGCAGAGGTTGGTCTAGGCGACTCATCATCATCATCAGCTCATTAAACGTCCCCACCGAGGGGCACGAGCCTACCCGTATAGGGTGATTAGGCCTTAGTCGTCCACGCGGGCCCAGTGCGGATTGGACGACTTTACACACAACCTTCGAATCTCTTCGCAGGCGTGCATGTGCAGGCGACTCACTTAGCGCTAAATACAGGGTGTTTGGTGCATAGTGAGGGCCAACAGGATTTTGGGGGTTGGGAGGTCTTAGGCTAAAATTCACGGTAGTGAGATATAACTTTTATATTGTTTTCTTTAAATACCCAATTTCATGCCTTTAAATGGTCATAACTTTTTATTTGTTGTTGCAAATACCGCAAGATGACTTGTCCTTGTATTCTGTTATGTATTCTTATTCTTAATAAATGTTAACTTAATATAATTAATATCGGGAAAAAATAAGGACCTTTCAAACTCTGAAATCTGTGTAAATTTTATAACTTTTTACAAGAAAGCTATAATCAAATTGGCGTTTATATTATTTCGCAATCAATTTATAAGTTATCACTTGTTATACAATAGTTTGTTGGTGTAAAATAATTATAAAAGGTGGTATTCGTAAATAAAAACAGGGACAACTTAGGTCTATACTAACTTAAACTGGAAAAAGATTAAATCCATGAAAAAACAAGCCCAGCTAAGGAAATCGTTGCATCGCTACAATTCGACAAGGTTTTCCCAAAGCTTTATTCGAAGAAAATCTGTACATTTTGAAAATCCTTTAATACTATTCCGCTAAACTTTCTTTCGGTTCAATAGCTTATCCTCTGACACTGTATTCCTTTTACCCTAATGTTAGGGAATATGGAGTTGCTTTTACCCGCCTATTTTTTGGAGTGAATCAAGGGTGAAACGATCACCTCACATTTACCCTCACACCTCTTTCTTATTATGATATCTATGGTAATTTTTCAAAGCATAACGTATAGAAAAACACCAACTTATAGATTAATTAATTCTCGGAACAATAAAAGATATTGTTACGAGGAATAATCAGTGTAAAAAAGACTGCATGAACAAATCCCAAAAAGCCTATTAGATAGGAAAATTAAACATAATTCCTTCAGTTAATTTGCTATGGAAGACATGGGAAATGTAAAAATATAACATTGCTTAATACGGCACAACGCTAGTAGTACGAAAACCTAAATCATATATAACTAGCTGTGCCGAGCAGTGTTAACAGCGGAATATTTTCTCGCAGTAAAACATAGCCATCCTGTTCTTTTAGAGTGTCAGTTAACTTCATACCAAATTTTATCAATATCGCTTAAGACGTCAAGAAATAACAAACATAACCACTGACAAAATATAGCGTTTATAATATTAGCGTGATGTGGTATTGCAAAATAATAACAGATATTTTATTAGTATTAAAATATATTATTTAATTTATAGGGTTCTAATATTGCCTACACTTTCAAGGTTAGCTACAGAATTAATTATCATCATCATCAGCTTTCCCACCGAAGGGCACAAGCCTACCCGTATAAGCATTAGTCGTCCACGCGGGCCCAATGCGGCCCAGCCGACAACACGCACTACCTTTGAATTTATTTGAAGGCATGCACAGGATTCTTCACGATGTTTTCATTAAGAGCGGCGGTGGCTCATTGGTGTGGATTGTTGCTTTCCGATCTGGGGGTGTAGGTTTTAATCTCCCTGCGTACCAATGTCTTTAAGAATTATTGGAATTATAATGTACGTTTATCCGACGCCGTATCGTGAAGGAATTCATTATAAAATCTTATAATATATGTCATTGAATAGAGATGTTTTTTCGTTTTCATTCTTACGTAAATTGCTGAATCCTTATAATATTTGAAAAATAGAAACCTAAAGGTAATAAAATATAATATGATTCTTATATATGAAAGTTAAAACATGTAGGTCCAAGGGATCCGCTCAAGGGACACTTTGTAATATTTACGTATTAGGCAGCCAAATTACATATAAATACTTTATTTTTACATGCCTTTGATTAAGCAAAATTAGCGAAACATGTTGAACGCTTCATTTATATATGTAAAAACTTAAATACCTTAAGAACCTTTACAACGCACATAAAACCTTAGATCTCACAAACAGTCGCCGCCATTTTCCGTTTTAAAAACACATGACGTACAACTTGAGAGGCTGCGTCCCGTTTCCATGGTAACGGGAGGGATTCAAGACATTGATCTCCGTTGCCCCATAACAGTAAATATTCGCCCTCCTGCCTAGTAAGCCCGTTCAGAATTGGTATACCTCGTAATGTTTCGAAAAGGTGGGCTGTGTAGGTAAAATATTTTAACTGAACACTGAGTTTTCATAGACTCTGCACTTAGGTAGAGCTTTTTTTTTACGGAATGTTTATTTAATTTTGAATCCCGATATTTAGTGGTAAAATAATATTTTTTATTTATCATTCACATATTTACAGATTAGCATTTATATAATTGCAGTGTATCCAATAACTACTATTGGTATAATTTATTTCATTAACATAATAAATAAACAAAATCCATGCCGCGGAAATTCAAATTTAAATTGTTTAAAGGTGTGACACAACGAGGCCACACCTTTAAACAATTTGTTATTTCAAATTATATAGATAATAGTTTACAAAAAAAACAGCTAAAAATGCAACAGTGAAAATATCCACAGATAATGAATATTCACGCCATAGAGCATCTCCACCAGATATCAAATTTATATTACCGCATTGCTACCATACCGACTTAATTCCCCAGTAAAACAAGACTATAAAGTGTTATAGATAAGAGTAATCGGTACTTGCATTCTGTATGCAGAAATAGCAGGCCGGGTGGCGATAACTTTCAGGTCTTTGTACTGAAACAAAATAGGGTAAAATCGAGATACGGGTCGGAAACGACTGTCGGTTGCCATGGCGACGGGCACGGTCGCCTGAAATGCAAACAATAGGTGCAAATTGGTTAAACAAGGAATCGCGGAAAATATTATGTTGCTGTATGAAGCAGTATTTTTGTGTACAATGATAATATTTTAGTTAAAACTTCGCTTTCCTTCTGAGTTAATAATAAAACCTTTTTATTACAGAGTGTACAGGACAGCCAGTATACTCATCTGATGGTGATACGCCCAACAATGAGAGAGCGGCATTGAAGGAAAATTAACATCTGATAGACAGTTGTCTAAAGACAAAAGTCTTTGAGCAATGCGTCCTACCCGTACTTACATACGCAGCTGAGACATGGACACTGACTGCGGGATTGGTTCACAAGTTCAAAGTCACTCAACGCGCAATGGAGCGAGCTATGCTCGGGGTCTCTCTTAGGGATAAGATCAGAAATGATTTAATCCGTAAGAGAACTAAAGTTACCGACATAGCCCGCCGGATCAGCAAGTTGAAGTGGCAGTGGGCTGGTAACGTATGTCCCGTTGGCAGACGAGTTCTGGAGTGGAGACCGCGTCTCGGCAAGCGTAGCGTAGGACGCCCTCCGGCCCGATGGACCGACGACTTGCGAAAGGTCGCTGGTGGAGGCTGGATGAGGAAAGTGGAGGACCGGGATATCTGGCGCGAAATGGGGGAGACCTATGTCCAGCAGTGGACTGCGATAGGTTGAATAGGTATAGGTATAGACAGTTATCATTCTCCATCAATGCCGCACTACGCCCGTCACCCAAAACAGCAGTTGTTAGGTGTCGTAAACCCGGTAATTTTACTAGGTGGCTAGCTACAGCTACAGTGCTGTAACTGTAGCTGTAGCTAGCCACCTCATCCCGAAACATAATTAATTTTTTATAAAAGAGAAACTAACTTAACTAATACTCATATATAAAGTAAAAAAATATTAACATAGCTAAAAGAACTACGTACAAGTAAATTCTTTGATTTTCTTATAGTTTTGTGTATGAGTCAGTTTTGTTAAAAATATTTTATTTACGAACTTTCAAATTAAGCTATAGTGTATTTAGTATCAACATATACACCCGTGCGAAGCCCGGGCGGGTCACTAGTAATCTATGAATCCGGTCTGCTTATATTAAATCTTCGCTGATATAGCTTTTGATAACACGAAACATAAGATAACAACCGTTAAAGGTCAATAGCCACGGCCCCATGCGAGGATAATCCCTATAATGGCCGCGACCCTGAATGATATTAGCTTAAAGTAAACTTATTCCTACTTAGTCGTATACATGTCTTCTGAAAAGCAACAGATTATAACAACGCTTTTAGAAAATTTAATGTTTTACAGGTGTTAAAGATGTGTCATTATTATAACGATAAAATTATAATCTATGCATATAAATGAAATTAGCGTGTCAGTTTTGTATATTGAAATAACCGTATTTTACTACTTGTATACGGAGTAGGTATATACCGAAATATATTTTTTTTATTTTTGTCTGTCTGTCAGTGTCAAACAGCTGGACCGATTTGGACGGGACTTTTTTAAGCAGGTAGCTGACATAATAAAGAAAAATAGGATACTTTTATTTTCTAAATAAATCACTGCTTGATTCAGGTGTCGTCGATTCAAATCCCACAGGGAGACTACATAGTTCAACATCAGCTCATCACACGTCCCCATCTTATAAACCTTACTCGTCCACGCGGACCCAGTGCGGATTGGTCGACTTCACGCACAGTCATTGAATCTCTTCGTAGGCGTGCAGGTTTCTTCACGATGGATTCCCGCCATCTCTTAAAACAGTATTACTTTAATGATACGTTAGCATTTTTGTACCAGAAAAGGCAAAGTATTAATATTGTAAAACTGTTTTAAGAGATGGCGGTAACCCCTCTGTCCCCTATAAGAGCACGTCTGTTAACGTTGATATAATATAATCAATCGTCTTTATGTTCAGTCAAGGTGAACACAAAAATAAACCGTAAAATTATAACATATAAAATACGTTTTACAACGACTACACAAAATATATGCACAAGATCTCAGTCTTATGTATCAAGGAGCGAAAACAACTCACACAATACTCTTTTATAAATCACTCACAGAGAGGGCTCTACCATTGTGTAGTGTTTAATGAAAAGCCTTTTGACGTTCAAAAGGGGTTTTAAATATTTAATGGGTACTTGCCGACTTGCGGGTTGTACTTTTAGGTAGTGTACAAGTTACTGTGGGTGCTTTTTACGTCGTCTCGTTTGACGTTTATTGTCGTTTGGACTACGATTGGATTCAGCTCGCTGATTGATTTGTTTGTACTTGCAGTTATCTACATTAAGAAGGTACCCCGTTAATTATGCCTACAAGGGCTACTAATATAACGCCTCAATACAGGTCACGGACATGGACGTATAAAAATACGGACGGACTGTCAGTAATACCACAGATAATACATGAAATGTGTCCCCGAAGTGACAGTTGCTGTCTATGATTTCATTTTGACGATTTTTTTTTGTGTACAGATTTTAGTGTTAAATAAAAAATATGTAATCGAATTGTTTATTTACCTATGATACTTAATTTATGGACTGTTGTCCTTTTATTAACTGCGGTTTTTGCACCATTTCACAATATTAGCCATGCATTTTTTATTTTTTTCTTACATAATCTATGGCTCTGTTGACTGCGCCAATGTCTTGATATTTTGTAGTTTTTCCATACAAAAACTGACCGGATTTGACACAATTGTTGTTTTCCAGATTTCGGTCATATTTTTTATACGTCTATGGTCACAGACTTTTTCGCACCTTTGAATTGGGGGATTTTAACGACTACCATACTTAATTAGCAGTCATCGGGTTTCTCACAGATATGTACTTTTGAAAAAAGGACTGAAGTACTCGTATCTACGAGTATGTCCAAAACATATAAAGCAAACATTATTCATTCCACGAAAAAGGATTCCGCCTATCTCAAAAAGCAGAAAAAGGAAAATAACACGAAAAACATACATTCATTAAAGCATTTTGGAAGTTTCTCCTTATCCATTACGGAAAATAAAGCCCGTAACGAACATTTAGCTGGATTTTCCTAAAAGTAAATTCTGCCGAAAAGTTTTATATTTTGCGTTTTCAAATCACGTAGGAGAGCCAAATCACCAGACGGAGCCGTGAATTTGTGCTGATTTGTGTTTTTGTTATAATATGCAAGAACTTAGAGCGGGTAAATAAATTGAATTAATATTTTTACTTCATTTTAAAATAAACTGATTCTGTATGAGTTCTGACTTGACTGCGTGGTCCATGGGTCGACGGGTGAAATGTGACGGGTTGGATGTCCTAATCAATCTGCCTACGACATAAGGTTTGAACAAATTTATTTCTCATACAAACTTTAATATTTTATTTTCAACGAGATATGAATGTTACATTAATTTCAGTTCATGCCCTAGTTCTTTAGTTCTTGGCCTTAAATTTACAGTTTATGACAGTAACCATACTATTTTGATAATAAAAGTATATACCCAAACTCCACATATGAGAGCTGCAGTAGTTTCCATACTACTGCAGTTTATGCTGAGGCTGTACTTGATTGGTCACTAGATTTTAAGTTATTATTTACTTTCCTTTTTTTGTAGCTTTCACTTTGTACATTGTTTTTATATAAATTGTTTAGTTTATTTCTGTGGCCAATGAAAATGTTTTTTTCTTCCTCATTACTATGCTGTGCGGGACAGCCTCTGCCACATAGTGGATCGAAATAAATGAATGAATGATCGAAATGAATGATAATGGAAATTATAGATCGATGATGCTCACTTTATAAAATAGTATGTGTGGCTCTGTTACTGCTGCTGCGTTTGGTATGGCAAGCATTCAAATTAGGTACTGGATACTTGACACCTTTACATCACTAGTTAGCAACTTCGTTATGGTCTTTCTTCGTAAGTATTAAGATATTTTATAAAAATAAATCTGTTAATGAAATTTGTGAAAATTTCCGTGAATGAAGCGAAAAACACTACACAAATATTAGATAAAATACTCATTGATATGAAGATGTATGAAGTGTAACCGAAGCGTTGGGAATTTTGACACGTCTATGTTAGCGCTCAAATCCCGAAGGTAAGAACCATCCTAAAAGGATTGGTTCGAGAAAAAGCAACCATATCTCGGTAGGTATTCAGATCAAAATAGATAGTTCACAAAAAAAATTTGCTTTATTTTAGCTGAGTAAGTTTTGTGTATAGGGATGCTTAGGTGAGTAATTAAGCCGTTGGTGGACAGTGGTAGCGTCTACTAGCTAAAAAACTGGCACCTGACGAGCACACATTGCTCATTAATATAACTGAAGAACGTGTTTTACGAAAAACAACTTCACACAAGGCGTCTCTTATATTGCAATGTCATACATTTTGCCAATATTTTATAATGGATTTTGCATGTAGAACATTACTAATAGTATGTTTAATCGTGCACAATTTAAGTTACTTGTCAGCCGAACTAAAATTGTTTTCATCAGTTGAAGGTGATTTAGCCAGTGGACGGGTTAGGGCTCAATCCTCTCATAGCCATACTTTGTGGGAACACAATACCACTGGGACGATGTTGACGAAACGATTTAAAAAAAATTATATTGTATTTACATTACCATAAGATGGACTAAGGTTAAAAGTTTCGATTTAGTCGTCTCAATTTTTTTTTGTAACGAAGTGTACAGGACGTACAGGACGCTCACCTGATGGTTAGTGATACGCCTGACCATGACAGAGCGGCATTGAAGGAGACCTCCAACTGATAGCTATTTATTATTCTCCATCAATGCCGCACTGCGCCAGTCACCAGAGACAACAGAGGTTAGGTCTCTTATACCCGGTAATTTCACTACATTTAAGTATCAAAAAAATTTATATCTAGAAACGAATGATACTATTGGTTGCCGCCAATGCCGAGTCAGGGCAAGAAACCAAAGCGCTCCCTGAAAATATTGTATTCGGCAACAAAACCTTTCCGCAAACAGTCAGCACGGTTTTGTCACATCGGTAAATATCAATACGTGACCCACGTCGAGCATAACCACGAGTTTCATCATCACAACTGTTCTGGTATTATAGTAAAGCTTCTTGACCTAAATGAATGTTTCATGTGCATGGTGGTTTGCCCTTAATTTTGACTACAGATATCTCAATGTTATAAGGATTAAATATAAGCAAAGTTTTCATACAAACGACATCCTTTTTGCATAAATAACAATATTGTGGAAAGAAACTATATACATATACGATGCTCATACGAATATTCGCTAGTGGAGGCATAATGCAGAAACCGGAACAGCATCTTCTTTATGTAATAAATGTACGGGACGGTACGTGCGCTCACCTGTTGGAAAATGATACGCCTGACCATAATAGAAGCAATGTTGAAGGAAATTCATAACAGTAGATAGTCATTATTTTCCGTTAACAAATAAAATAAATATCCACTATCATTCACGCAGCGCCATCTGGCCCTAAGTTAAGCGTGAAGCCTGTATTATGGGTAAACAACGGATAACTATACTATATAATTTTTTTGTAAACACATACATATTATATACATATAATACAGCCAGACCATTACTAATAGACATGTTCATACACTGGAACCCTTGGTATTGCAGTCGACGTCTCAACCGCAACACCAATGGGTCGTTAAAACATTAACGTTAACACTGCTCTGCGTTCGTCACCATAGACGACAGATGTTAGGTTAATAAAAACTAGCGAAAAACTTTCTTTTATTTACTAGACCTAGGACTTCTTACATTATTCTTTTCCCTCTCTAGTAATATGGGTCAGTAATGTGTTCGTTTCTCCTTTCGTCTAAATTCAGTAGTAATTTCTGAACCAGCAAGCTTTTTGGTAGCTTTAGATCTCTTACGAATAACTTTAAATTGTCTGCGTCGGTGGCTCATTGATGTAGACTGTGCATTCCAATCCAAAAGTTCAGAAATCAATAGAATTTTCGACATTATATGTTCATGTATTCGACGCTCTTATGTGAAGAAAACATTGTGAGGAAACCTGCGTACGCCTGAGAGAGATTCAAAGGTTGTGTGAAGTCGGGTAATCCGCACTGGGCCCGCGTGGTCGACTTAGGCCTATACAGTCTGTACAGGTAGGCTCGTGCCCCTCGGTGGGCACTTATAACAGGCTGATGTTGAGAATCCCAAACATACTCATAGCTCACTCCACTGTCCGTTGACATGCCTTATTTGTGAATCATCGGTCAACGTGAGCCCGATTCCATACATAATGAAAATAAAAAATGTTTATGAACTGAATTAAATATGGAGGGATATGTTCGAACTGCATACAGGCTTAGTGCATACAGATATAAAGTAAACTATCGCAAACTTTAGCTGCATTTGCAGGTCACGTTACAATACACCGCGGAGTTCACTTAACATCAATACTGAATCGCGCCCCGGAGAGCAAGTCTGCCGTCTAGCTAAATCGCCGTTAACTGACAAGGCACATTTAGATAAGTAGATTAATTGTACACTTACATAAACTACATAAAAATTTGTTGTATTCCTGTTCATGGTTGTAATGTTAATATTTTTTTCTTTGAATATGGTATATAAAGGTTAGCTATTATATTACCGATATTCGGAAGAGCATGTTCCTGTGTACCTGATACAGACAATTAGTAGCTTAAAAGGAGAAACTGGACACTTGTTATGTTAATAAGCTGATTTTTGTTACTGTTAGTAAAATTGTATTATATTTTTTTAAAAAGTGATGAAAGCAACATAGAAGTTGTTTTCCCGATAAAACGAGTTAAGTAAAGTTCCCCGAACTCCGCAACTGCATTCGGCGCTAGCATTTATGTATTTGAACATTATTTGTGTTCGTACTTGCGATACTGTTACATTACCATATTATTATTTTACGATCTATTTGGTGTAATGGTTGAGACGTTGGCCACTACACCAAGGGTTCCGGGTTCAATCCCGGGCAGAACAAACAAATGCATGAAAATGTTTTTCGTACTGGTCTGGGTGTTCCCTTTGTAAAATAAGCAAACAATTATTTAACGAAAACGGTTTGTTTCATCAATTAATAACATATAAATCATATATTTCCAGTTCATTGAATTTAGCGACAAAAGCAATATGATTAAATTTATTTTAAACCGATTTCAAAAAAGGAGGTTACTCAATTCGACGGTAATATGCTTTACCTTTACTTTTATAAAATTATTTGGACACTCACAAAATGCTATAAGCTTAAAATGGTTACTGGTAGCCGCTAAGTGCAGATAGATATGTATATCAATGACCCATTTGGTGTTTAGACGTTGGCTACTACACGGGTTTGATCCCCAGGCAGTACTAAAAATTGTGTGTATAAACATGTTAGTTTGCATTGGTCTGGATATTTTCTATGTATAATATGTATATATTTACAAAAGGAGTATATTTATTTAGGACAGATCAAAACTTAACGCTTAAAATTGTTTAATTTAAATTTTCACATACATATCAGTATGTTTGTCCGTTGTTTAGAACCCATATCTATATTTTAACTAGCCTGTAACGTGCCACTGTGCTCCGGTGGCACGATATAGGCTAGTTAAAAGCATTTGTCGTGTTTCAGTACCATTCTAGAATGCTCATAGGCTCGATCCATAATTATTTTATAATAAAAGTCATCTTTACTCACCACTGCCCACTTAAATGGCCGCATCAGGAGCCAAAAGCAAAAAATAGTTTCGAATAAAAAGTCCGTTACCGTATGAAAATAATTAATAAAATTCCTTATGAGTACTCTCATATTTTACGAAGAAACAAATATATAACCCTTTCAAAGGCATGTAGGCCCGTTTATAAATATGTTGATACACGTTTGAATACGGTTTATATCTTAACGCTAATGTATCTCATTTCATATCGAGGCTTAAGAATTTCTGAGAGCAGCTTTATGTAAAGAGACGGTACAGATTATCTCGTCCCCAAGGCTTACTCTGACGTCATCTGGCTTTAATCCGCCGTGAAATTATAAGGCGACATGAAAGAAATAGTTGTTACGTGAAACGAGAAATATCCAAGTTTATAGAGCATCTAAAACTACATACCTACGCGAGATTTAGTGGTAACCTCGTTTGTGACAAACTTTTAAACTTTTAAATAGATGGACATGTAACTCTTCAAATCAGCAGTTAATTTCTAGTCATACAGTCGTTCGTATTGTCGCCAAGAGATATAGCATGTGCATATATATGAAATGTCAACATTTTACTATAATTTATATTTTAGAGCTAAAAATATTAGCATTCCAGATTCACGTGGCTGGCTTGTTACGAGCTTGTAGAGCTTTGGTAGACTGGAAATTTACCGACAGTGTGTTTCCTAAATATGTGTCAGCTGAGTTAGAACCTGCTAAAGTGGTATATTCACGCTTCAAATTTATATTTCTGCACAGCTCCCATTTTCATTTCCAGTCGGGAGTTTTTTTCTGAAGTTATGCGTTTAGAATTGTAACATTAATATATTTTATAAGAGTAATATCATGAAAATGATCTTCAAAATATGCAAGTATATTGTTCATATGTTTCACCTTTAGTTTTAGACTTAACAGGATTAATTTCAGATCTGACCATCTTGGTATTGAAATAATTAATTGATGATAGCTTATTTATTTTATTAACAATTACATACTTTTTCATATAAATTTTAATCTATTAATTAATTATGAATTAAATTAATTACAATGCCAAAAACTATCACCATGGTAAATATGAATAAATATGTGAAAACACTTATTCTCATATCTGAAAATGATACTTCAATCTGGTCAAAATATCGAACAATAAAGAAGCACATCCTAGCAAACTCACGACACAAATATTAGCATACATCCGAGAATTGCACCTAGAGGGCACGTTAATTATAAAATGTGAACGAACTGACAGACTAGAAAGCAACAGCACGGTCAAGCACCTTCTGGCAAGCCCGAGTTTTATTATACGGTCGTTTAGAGTGAAACACCATTTCTGTTNACCGCACACACACGACACAAATGTTGTAGTTAGAAGTTTAATTCGCATTATAAAAATTGTTGTATCCTGTTCATTGGTTGTAATTATATATTTTTTCTTTTGAATAAGGTTATAAAGGTTAGCTATATAATATTCCGATATTCGGAAGAGCAGTGTTCCCTGTGTACCCTGATACAGACAATTAGTATCTTTAAGGAGAACTGGAACACTTGTTTGTTAATTAGTTAGTAAAATTGTATTATATTTTTTTATATAAGTGATAAAAAGCAACATAGAAGTTGTTTTCCCATAAACGAGTTAAGTAAAAGTTCCCCGAACTCCGCAACTGCATTCGGCGCTAGCATTTATGTATTTGAAATTATTTGTGTTCGTGTACTTGCGATACTGTTACATTACATATTATTATTTTACGATCTATTTGGTGTAATGGTTGAGAACGTTGGCCACTACACAAGGGTTCCGGGTTCAATCCCCGGGCAAACAAAAAATGCATGAACATTTGTTCGTACTGGTCTGGGTGTTCCCTTTGTAAAATATGCAAACAATTATTTAACGAAAACGGTTTGTTTCATCAATTAATAAACATATAAATCATATATTTCCAGTTCATTGAATTTTAGCGACAAAAGCAAATATGATTAAAATTTATTTTAAACCGATTTCAAAAAAGGAGATTACTCAATTCGACAGTATATATGCTTTACCTATACTTTTATAAAATTATTTGGACACTCACAAAATGCTATAAGCTTAAAATGGTTACTGGTAGCCGCTAAGTGCAGATAGATATGTATATCAATGACCCATTTGGTGTTTAGACGTGCCAAAAGCAAAAAATAGTTTCGAATAAAAAGTCCGTTACCGTATGAAAATCAATTAATAAAATTCCTTATGAGTACTCTCATATTTTACGAAGAAACAAATATATAACCCTTTCAAAGGCATGTAGGTCCGTTTATAAATATGTTGATACACTGTTGAATACGGTTTATATCTTAACGCTAATGTATCTCATTTCATATCGAGGCTTAAGAATTTCTGAGAGCAGCTTTATGTAAAGAGACGGTACAGATTATCTCGTCCCCAAGGCTTACTCTGACGTCATTCTGGCTTTAATCCGCCGTGAAATTATAAGGCGACATGAAAGAAATAGTTGTTACGTGAAACGAGAAATATCCAATTTATAGAGCATCTAAAACTACATACCTACGCGAAATTTAGTGGTAACCTCGTTTGTGACAAACTTTAAACTTTTAAAATAGATGGACATGTAACTCTTCAAATCAGCAGTTAATTTCTAGTCATACAGTCGTTCGTATTGTCGCCAAGAGATATAGCATGTGCATATTTGAAATGTCAACATTTTACTATATATTTATATTTTAGAGCTAAAAATATTAAGCATTCCAGATTCACGTGGCTGGCTTGTTAGACGAGCTTTGTAGACTGGGAAATTTACCGACAGTGTGTTCCTAAATATGTGTCAGCTGAGTTAGACCTGCTAAAGTGGTATATTCACGCTTCAATTTATATTTCTGCACAGCTCCCATTTTCATTTCCAGTCGGGAGTTTTTTTCTGAAGTTATTGCGTTTAAGACAATTGTAGAAATTGTATAATTTTATAAGAGTAATATCAATGAAAATGATCTTCAAAATATGCAAGTATATTTCATATGTTTCAACCTTTAGTTTTAGACTTAACAGTGATTAATTCAGATCTGACCATCTTGGTATTGAAATAATTAATTGATGAATAGCTTATTTATTTAATATTAACAATTTACAATACTTTTTCATATAAATTTTAATCTATTAATTAATTATGAATTAAATTAATTACAATGCCAATAACTATCACACATGGATAAATATGAATAAATATGTGAAAACGACTTTATTCTCATAATTCTGAAAAATGGATACTTCAATATCTGTCAAAAATATCGACACATAAAGAAGCACATCTCTAGCAAAACTCACGACCAAAATATTAGCATACATCCGAGAATTGCACCTAGAGGGCACGTTAATTATAAAATGTGACGAACTGACAGACTAGAAAGCAACAGCACGGTCAAGCACCTTCTGCAAGCCCGAGTTTATAATTATACGGTCGTTTAGAGTGAACACCATTTCTGTTTTGCATGTAAAACATTCGTTTCAGATTTTTTTAGTCTTGTACATGCCATTTTAGCTTCTGGACGGAGTTTTTCTTCAAGGAGTCGTGGCACTTATAAGGTTTTATATTTTATTCCATTGCATGCTAAACGGTTACCAAACCTTTATTTATAGTTGAGCCCGAAAATATAAGAGCTGCCAACACATCTGATGCAATGATTGAGAAGTCAGTTAATACAACAAAAGGTTTTAATTCCAAAGTCTCGAATAGTATACTTATTTTTACACATGTATGTTTATATTGATCAGGGTGTGTAAAATATACTTACATGTTATGTGACAAATAAAATCAGCAATGCAAGTTCTTTAGTTCCCACAGATGTTAATAGTAGTGCCGACGTATAGGTAATGATTAATTTCATTTTAAAAAACCAATGGTCTCGGCTTTCATGTGACTCGGTACATAAGTTGTTGTTTACTAGCTCAACCAGACGATAATTGATTCAACACAATAAGTATGTGCAGACCACAGACATCAGAATATACATTAGACTGGACAAGCCGCCATGTTTATAGGCAGTCCCAGTGTCGCAATTTCTTTTCGGTTCTTACCTGTGAAAAGTTATTATATATCTTGGTAAATTTACTGATTCATTGCGATGATGGCATGTTACAACTGTACAGGATGGCATTTTGGAAAAAAGCGGTAATTTCTTCTAATATTCGTGCGTCTTGACTTGTCTCAGAGCGTAAACTGGTAGCCAGTGTATGCTCATTGAGCTTACAGTTGTCGCACTTTAAACGCGGCTTGCCCCATCTCCTGTATTGGGAAATCTGTGGTGCAGACACTAGATTCATTTGATATTACAGCACACTGCAGCATAAATAGGCCTGGGAGATTACCGCCGTTTCTTAAAATAGTATTACAATATTATTCCTTTGCCTTTTTGGTACAAAAATACTGACGTATCATAATAGTAATACTCATTGACCCATTGAACGTCGGGAACCCAGACACAATAGAACATCTATTGTGTCTGACACCTTAAGGCGTCTTTGTCAAAGGGTTAAAAGATGGCGGTAGCCCCGCTGTAATATGAGGAAAACCGTGTATAAAATCATTTGCGTCGGCAACACATCTGTTTCACCTGCCATAAAAGCTTTAAATATAGCCCAGTTAAGTCAAAGTCTCGACTGACAGCAATTAGCATAGAAACTAGCTCTGGTCCCGAGGTGATAATAACGGTTGATGCCATCGCCTGGACGTTCGTATTAACATTCAACAAGTAACCATGTCTGTTACTCGTACTGACGCAGATAGAGTTTGTTATTAAAACTTATAAAATCGTGTACATTAAGCTGGATGATATTTACATAGTATATGCTAAGGTATTATGACCTATTATTTTTGAGAAAGTTTTTATATCTATCTACTATCCGTTAATAACAAGCTTGTTGGTTATTCAACATCAGCTCATTAAACGTCCCCACCGAGGGGCATGAGCCTACCCGTATAGGTTGTATAGGCCTTAGTCGTCCACGCGGGACCAGTGCGGATTGGCCAACTGCCACAAAATTTGAATCTCGCACGTGAAAGGCGTGCGCAGGTTTCTCCACGATGTTTTCCTTCAGCGTCGGATAACGTACATATAATTTCGAAAATTCGAAAACACATTGGTACGTGGCGTGATTCAATTTTGCGAGTAGGAAGGCAACAGTCCACACCATTGAGCCACCGACGTTATATTTATCTACTATCCGTTAATTAGTACAAGCTCGTTGCTTAAATTGGAGCTAAATATCGCTGTGTGAATGTCATCTAAATATATATAACTCATAGGTGACTGACTAACTGACAGTGATTTATCAACGCACAGCCCAAACCACTGGATGGATCGGGCATGCAGGTCGATGTTATGGTGTAGGCATCCGCTCAGAAAGAATTTTGGTTAACTGTAACTCCAAGGGGTTAAAATAGAGGATAAAAGTTTGTATGAAACATTGTCAGTGTATGCATGACACCTATAACGTAGGCATCCCTAAAGAAAGGATTTTGATAAATTCAACCCCCAAAATCAATCAATAAGGGGGAAAAAAAACTTAATAATGCAAGCGAGGCGAACAAAAGTTTTTGTCAAATAAATGTAAATTCATATTGTCTTGTGCATAAGTAAAAGTGTAGGGCCGGGATATCTGGTGCAGAATGGGAGTTCTATGTCTAGTAGTAGGCTGCCATAGATTGAAGACACAATCTTGTATTACACTGATAAATAATTCATACATTCACGAAGAATTTATTCCGAAAATTGTTAAGAAGTATTTTAATAATTAAATTTTATTTTTATTGTTACTGTTTGTGATTAAGAAAGCGGTAGTAATCTTACACCGTTTAGAAACCGATTAAGTCTAACCGTGGTTCGCCATATTTGTTTTTATTTTTATTACAATCCTGTAACATCTGTGGCGTCTTGTAATTAGCATTATGCAAATTGAATTGCTACAACTGCCGTAAAAAGATACTGGTGTTTTCCAGCGTCTTTCTATTTAGTAAAATTTCTTGTACAGTTTGTATGAACTAATGAGTTCTGTGTATGGGAGGTTGCAGCCTTTTGAGACTAAGGGGACATCCTGCCCAATTGCGACGCCATTGAGATTGACTACTTATTTCGTGTAATGTGTCGGCTACTACAGCAAGGCTTCGATTTCAATGTATTACACAATTTGACTTCCGTAAAAGAAATCACTTTATTGACGAGAGGTATAAGGTCTCTTATACCCATAACTTTTAATTCGTATAACGTCCTCTACCATGCAAAGAAATCTAGGACACCATTTCACGGGACGATGACTGAAAAGATTCAGTATCTAGACTTTCACCTAATCTCTTATCTAATATTAGGTTTTTTTACTTAGCAATAATGATGAATAAAGGAGTAGGTATGTAACCTATTCGGGCATTTTGTTAACAGTTTCTCACGCAAAGGGAACCGAATGAGTGAAAACAAATTTGAAGAAAAATCCATAGGCCGAGCCGAAATAACAATTACGAACTTTAAGTATGCAAAACGTATTTTTTTATAAACGTTAATATACAATGAATAAACGCTTTTATATAATATTTGGCATCATATGTTTTAATAATAAATTTGTGATATCACTCGACGTGACTTTACTTGGTTTCATTTGACTTACCGTCGCAGCTGAATATTTTGTTAGTCATCAAATCAGAATGCTTACCTGCAACAAAAAAGTCCTTGAGATTTTGAATTTGGAATACACAACAAACTTATAAACAAAATTTTAAATGAATAGTTTTAGACTTTAAAAGATTCATGTCGTATTGGTGTCAATTGGTGAAGCAATTTGATTCCTACCAGGTCGTCGAGTGTTCATGTCTCAGCTGCATACTTAATTATTACGCTAGTAAAATACTCTTTTTCAAAACACTCGCATTTCTGTATAGAATCTAGAGTTGGCAACTATACACAAAATATAGTATAAGTATCGAAAAAGTCCAGTATTGGACAAGATCTCCTTTAGTGTTTGAAAGGATTTGTGCCGTGGCCTTAAATTATACATCAGCTAATGGAACTTGGACGCGAACGGCAAATTGTGTCGTTAACTAAGAATAACGACGCCTTTGTTTTTATACTTCATAATAACCTTTTAATAACTGACTTGGTTTACAATCAATAATTCTAAAGGAAACTGAAATTTAGAGGTTCAGATATAAGGAATAATGTTTAATTATAGCTATTGTTTTTAAAAAGACACTTGTTTATGTTTATTATTTTAATTAGTACTATATTCTTAGAATTTCGGAGAGTGTAGCTAGTAAAATAAATGGGTATAAGAGACCTAACATCTCTAGTAATGGAAGCAAGATAGTGTTGACGGCAACTACGAGAAAACTTTCCATCAAATGAGCGTTTTGGTAGTTTCGGTTCATATCCTGTTATCAATATTTTTTGTTATATTTCAATTTCATTTATATTCTTATTGGTAGCTCGTGGAATCTACGAACTTACACGTGTATTGAAGTCAACAACCCAGTTTCAGGTGTATATCAACATTTACTCTCGACTAATAAATAGCCCCGTTCCCTAAAAAAATGGACACTCACTCCAATTATTTTCAAGGGGTGTGAGCATGTGTACGCCAAAAATAGAACATCAACATATCGATTATTGGATACATACGTAAGAAGGAATAAGTAAAAGAAATTTTATCATATATATTATTTATCATAATACTCGATCATGCCGCGTTTGTCCGAGAATCGGATTAAAACTAAGTC
Organism: Leucinodes orbonalis; assembly: GCA_019425675.1. Classification (NCBI taxonomy): domain Eukaryota; kingdom Metazoa; phylum Arthropoda; class Insecta; order Lepidoptera; family Crambidae; genus Leucinodes; species Leucinodes orbonalis. The sequence continues at coordinate 76,933 of PQWD01003990.1, read as the reverse complement.
TGCATTGTTGTTACTAGTAACATTAAAAAATCCGCTGGAAAACGAATGAACGAGAAGATAGTGATTGCGCGTATTCATTAATAAAAGCAATGTTCAATTTTTTTTATTAATAAAATTACATCTACAGACTCATGGTCCGTACTCTTTAGTAATGGTGTTGAATTACATTTACTAGATATTTTGATAATAACTGTCGCTATTATTGTTGTGTGCGGTTCCGTAGTCATTTTCTATTTCTTTGGTTCCACTGCAATCCAGCGCCTTGAGAAAACTGTCTTGGCATTAGCTTAGTGACCACTATTTTGGTGGCATTCAAAAGTGTATATACTTTAAAACTTTAATTTGCACGAAATACATATTTTTCTTTTCTAATTATTTTTTCCGTCAACGCAGCAGTGGTTCTTAGGTGGCTTCTACCCAGTAACTTCTTCCTCGTCTCTTTACACATAAAACTATTATTTCTTATCGTATAAGTGCGCCGTATGCAAACCATTTTGATGTATATTCACGACTTGGATTGCGCAACGAAGGATGCCCTTCTATCCGATGGGCCGAAGACTTGCGAAAGGTCGCTAGTGTGTAGTGGAGGCGTGATGAGGAAAGCGGGGGACCGGGATATTTGGCGCAAAATGGGGGAGACATATGACCAACAGTGCACTATGACTTTTCTTATTTTTTTCAGTCAACACTAGAACTTTCTTATTTCGATCGTGAAACAACTTTTACAATAATGTAGGCATATTTAAGTTATTTCCGCAAACTTTATCATCAACTGTGTTACACATAACTACAAAGGTTCTAGAGTAACAACTTATTAACAACATTGGAGTTTCGCTGGGTATGATATTTCCACCTTTCCTTCGCGCGAAGTTGTCACTAACTCCAATTATTTAGTTTCAAGCGAGAGGCTGCGGTACAGAGTTGTGACGTCGTTCGGAACAATTTACCTTGACGGTGACGCTGACAAGGACTGTAAGGGCTTGAAGGGTGCATTAGCAAAACTTTCTCGAGCTTTTGTGTAAGAAAGGGATTTACGTTACCATATGTAAAATGTTGTTTTGTATTTATAGAAAAGTTTATCGGAATTAGATCAAGTTTTGAAACTTAGTTTGTGATTTTGATATAATAATTAAAATAAAAAACAAAACAAGTAGTATTAGTAACAACATAAAGAATAAAAGTACCTATCTATCATTGTTTTGGTGGTGGTAGTAAGAAATCCCCAATCACAAGATAACAATTTTGAACTGTTCTGTCAATATAAGTTACAAATGCAATGTTTTCTATTCAAACACACATTTCAGGGGATTTTTCATGGATTCATCAGTAGGCCTTATATAATTTTTCAAATGTTGTTAAGGGCATCCCCAGTTATGATTTTATCTGTGACTATTAACTATGTTGAATTGAGGTAAAAAGGTTGTAACATTGATATGTATTTTTTTTTTATAATTTTGAATCATTAAAACTTACATTTGTTTGTTACGCTAGCAATTATTAAACATCGTTGCTGAATTGATGGCCTGTAGACAATAACAAAATTATGGATGGTTCGATGTTTATTAATTTCAAATAAAAAGTTTTTGCCTCGCTTTATATACAAATATTATTTAGAAATGGCGTATTCATTTAGCCGACAGGATATTGTTTTTCCCGGAAAGAGCTTACGAATGAAATCTGAAACAAGATATCATCAATTTATCTTCATGTCAGATTATCTTGCATTATTACCTTCTGAGTTATAAGAAATAATATTTGATCATTTCAGGAAAATGTAAAAGTACTTGTAAGTTACTCGCAGACTCTGAAAAAAAAAGTTTAAATATTGCGCGCCTGTTATTGTACGAGATTAATAATAGTCCAGCGTTAAGTGGGCTCGCTTGTCATATTGGTTTCCTAGTTATAATAACCCATGATCGTCAAACCCTTCATCAAGGCTTATCTGTAGATTCCGATATAATACTTTAATTTATGTAGCACTTCAAAATACTAATAGAAAAGTATCACCTTTTGTCTGAAAATAGACTGCTAGTAGTGCAAACTTCTAAGCCTACGCTAATGCATTCGACTCATAAATCTTAACTGTTGACATCGGGCCAAGAATGCAGACTAGCATCAGAACATTACATTAAATATGAAGAACCGCATGCTTCCAGGAATGATAATGTAAGCGCGTTATATAACGGATAACGTTCTTATATGTAGGAAAAGCTCATAACATTGCTTATTAAATCATCAGTAAATCCATAGAACAGTTTGACTCATACTGTCTATCTGCTTCTGTTGATCTACATAAGTCTAATATAAATCAAATATTTTTGACTTTGTCTTTTATATTATAATATCCTTTGCCCTCACACAGCGCCATCTAGCCTCAAGTTAAGCGTGAAGCTTGTATTACGGGAACTAAACATACTATACCTTTTTTATGTGTTGTCAACACAACACATAAGGATTGGATCGCTAAACGTTAAGAGGCTAGCGGCTCCTTCACATAAAATAAAAACACATTATACAAAATGTGTTCATATTTTCTGCCAACATTTCGTTGTCGTTGTCAAGGCAGACCCTATAAGTAGGGGAGTCGATGATTTCATTCATTGTCTCTTAGTTTAGCTAGTCCTATTCAGCTATTCACTGTGTCATCAGGGAACCGCTGGGTTCACGGTAGACATATTCAAATAAGCTTTTAAATACACAAGTAGGCACTGGAAAACTAGTGCGGTGACTGAAGAATTTATGCGGGTATGTAAGCGCATTAAATATTTTAGACACCATCTCATTGTAGCATAAATGTACGCTAGTGTAATATCTCTCTCAGTTTATCGTCGCCGAACAAGCATTATAAATAAGTCCGTAGGTGTTTTCACGTGGAACTTTCTCGAATAAAAAGCACACAGTGGTCCTCTAAGCAGGAACGTTGTTAACGCTTCATTTATCATAGTTACGGTAAGCTTTTGTTTGAAGTTGAAAACTGTCTTTTTTACTGTTTCAACAATGTTGGTGTGTCACATAGGGGAGTACTCAGTGCACCTAAACTGATGGTGGTTCTATATTGTTAAAATAACTTTTTTGGTCTGTTGTATGCATTTTCTCAGCACACTTTAATAAAAATTATATTGTTGTTATTTCTGTCCCATTTTTTGGTGGTCTGAGCTCTGTTATTGGTTCTTGTACCGGAGTCGCGGGTTCAAATTCCATGGTAAAAGCACATAGTTAATGTCACCTGGAGCAATTTTTACCATCTGGTTAAGAAAATGCAGGCTAAATCACCTGAATATCTAAAAAGAAAGGTCGTTCTGTGCTTTATAGTGTGGAGCATAGAATAGAAGAGCATAGAGCACGACAAGCCATCGGGCCCGGCTACTCGTAATATCGCTATCGGTACTTCAAATCCAAGTTAAAGGTTATAAGGCGGTTATAAAACTAAAGATCTGATATTTTATCAATTTAAGTACCTACTCAACGAGATTTTTTTGCGATGACATACTTTTTGTTAGCTTTATTAAAAGAAAACTGATTTCGACCGCGCCGTGACAAGATACGAAACCTAGTTTTAGGAAATAATTTCTTATATAGTTTGTAGGTGTCTTGGCCAAAATAAGTATCTACTTAGAATGTAAATTCGCTAACACGATTTCTTCACTGTTAAATGGATGTTATTATACATATAAACCTTTCTCTTGAATCAGTCTATATATTTAAAAAAAACACATCAATATCCATTGCGCAGTTTTGAAGATTTAAGCATAGATATGGATATAGGGACAGAGAAAGCTACTTTGTTTTATATTATATAGTACCAGTGATGAAATGATAAAAAAATGCAAACTTACGAAACATCACGATAAATTTTGATGAATTCAATTATTATTCAATAAAAATACAAAACAACAATAAAAAACTGATCCTAGTGTCCAAATACACTGTAAAAATACAAATAAAAAAGTTGTGAAAGCAGCACCCTGAAAAAGTTTTAAATAAATTAAATCAGTAATAACGTCAAGTTACAAATACAGCTTTTCAAAAATTAAAACTGAGTTTTTAAAGAAATCAAAACGAATATACTTACCAATAAAATTATAATAGAAGAAACATAAAAAAAATTAAGATATACTAATGCGTACTCTGGAAGTCGTAAAAAGATAATTAATAATAACTTTTTGCGGTAGGTCAAACAGTTAACGCGGACAACACTGTGACAATCACCCATCTTATAACAACAACGGGAAAGCGTCCAAAATTGAAAATGGCATCCAGCGGCGTTCGCTGCAGTATCCTGTAATAGAGTCAGTAAATTATTTTCCACCGCAAAATCACCATTTTACGCTTTCCGACTATAAATTTTAGAGGATTAAATCGTAAATTCCATGGTAGAATTCACGGCCGATGAGATTCAACCGCAGAGCTCACCCTTATCATTAAAACTGCAAGTTGCTGTTATTCACAAGTTTGTTGCTTCATTATTAGGCGCTAAAATTGCTTACTAGAAACTTTGATGTATTTGAATAGTTTTCATTACAGCATTTCATTCAAGCGTTCCTGACCCCACACAACATTGTATCAATTTGAACAATTAGGCAGATATGGAACCTAAAAGTTGGAAGAATAAACTTGGGCCATCATCCTAAGTTACCGAACTAATAATTTTTATAATGACCATCCAGCAGTGGACTGCAACAAGTTGATGAAAAAGTAGTAGTAGAAATGCTTTAAAAAGTACACGAAAACAATAAAGCAAATAATTGCATTAAATACCTATTTCAAAAGGCAACAGTAATTGATTTTAAATTACCCAAAAGTGTGTAATTCCAGGAACGAAATATTAAAACAGCCCTCATAACAAACAACAACAGAAGAATTAAAATACCGCTTCCGTTTCAGGCCCGAGCTCATTTTGGATGCCGTCCGAATTAGGGATTGTTGCTGCGATCCCATTTTTGCAATCAAACTTTCATTGTCGAATTTGAATTTTAAATACCGCTGTCTAACAGTTTAATTCGTCAAGGCTGCAATGCCCAAACGGGGACAATTGCCAAACTTTTGACAAGTTCAGTCCTCGAAATTAACGGCTGCAAAGTTGGATACTTCGGAAGTAGGCCGTATGTGGTATGAGTAATTGATAAAATATGACGTTCCGCTGCTTTAACGTGAGAAATGAAGCAAGAAGTAAAAATTTCATTTCATTATGATGTGTTGGTTAGCTATAAAAAACTGTTTGTTCATGTCGTTTATCTGAATATTAAAAGTCCTACAACTTAGATATTTTAACGAGCGGGCAACTAAAAACTAGAGTACTACTCACGTACTACTTTATACATTATATTTACTGGATTAAGTAATTAGAGTCAGCAATTTCCTGGCGTTTAATAAACAAACATTTCAAATATATATTAGTATTAATAATAATAATAGTTCTTTATTTCAGATAACTCCAAGATCCATAAAGTGATAGTACAACAAAATATATGAAAACACTTGTTAGTTTAAGCTGCAAAAATTATATATTTTATTTATTTCTTTTATTCGTTTCATTCTATTGGATAGAAATATTACAGCGAAGGATTCCTTGTATATTAAAATGAAGTAATAGCAAATGTAAGTATTTATTGCAAGGTATCATTTTATTTCATGAAGCATTTAGTTTCCGTATTTAAAGCTTCGGATCTTGACGATTTAGTTGACATATTTTTTTTGATAATAAAATAATTGTATTTAAATAATCATATTTCTTGATTTATGGTAAAAAGCAAAATCATTTTTTGTATGTGCTCATTGGCAAATATATATTTAATTGATATTCTAAATCCTGCTTAAAACATATGTAATAAATAGTAAAAAAATACAATGTGGTTAAAGCTAATACTTTCAGTTCATATTAGTTAAATCCAGTCATTACCTACTTCTTTTATTATTTTGTGAATATCACAGTGTAGTTTCCTAAACGCAACTGCTATATAACATGTCTAACATCGGTGTTGGGTTGACTATAATCTACTACAGAGCTTTCACCCAAATTCCCCATATGAAATTTTAGAAACGATATTAAAATTTGAATCTAAATATAAAAAAAGTATGTCAATAAAAGTTAGGAATAGTCTACAAAGACAAAACTTTAAAAGTAGTCCACAAAATCCGTAGAAAATGAAATGGTTACTGGAGTCCTTGTTTTTAATGTCAATTATTAAAAGTTACTATGTACAGCGAAGTAAACAAAATAGGTAAACAAAAACAAACCCAACAAAACATGACCCTTAAGTGGGCAGATTCAGGTGACGCAATCTTATATTGTTTACAAAATACACATTGACAACGCAGGCGAATAATGCCCGAGTATATTTATCATTCGGGACAAGCGGACCCAAATCCAGCAATGTTTGTTCGTAACAAGTGGTCCCGTCAACCCATCTTCAAGGCCTGCGGACGCTTGTCAGTCGGGATTGCGGAGAACAATGTTAAGGAACAACTATGAACAGTCTGATAAATCTATAGAAATATACCAATAACATGTTTCCTTATAACTACTGACATTTAAAGGGGTCCGTGTTCAATCTCAGGGCAGTGCAAACATTTGTGTGCATAACTAAATGTTGGTACAGCGCGGACATCAAACCCGGGTTCTCAAAGCATAATTACCATTATTATAATAAAACCATTGGTGTAATAGCCCAATTCTCAAACATTAGAACCACATATCGTCTCGTGAAATAGAAGTGATTTGTAATTATGTATTTCGGGATGAGGGTCACTGTCGCAAGTAAAATTACCGGATATAAGAGACCTAACACATCTGTTGTCTCGGGTGTTGGGTGCAGTGCGGCATAGATGGAGAATAATAACTGTTAATCAGTTGTTGGTTTCAAATAATGCGGCTCTGTAATGGCGTATCATCACTTACCATCAGGAGCGTCCTGACCGTCCTGTACACTTTGTGAAATAAAAAATTGGAATCGTCAAAAATATGTGGAAGTTTGTCATGATAAGCAAAATAAATAATAATTTTATTGTCAACATACATGACTTTCTGTTTAGTCCGAAACTAAACTTCACATTATGTAGAGTGACCACCTGCATAGCATCAGTTTATTAGGTTTTAACATCGTATGTCCACTAGGCTCCGAGCAGCAATTAGGTCACTAGCTAATGGCAACGTATTTAGACCTCGATATTTATTACGGTACCGCACCAGAATATTGAGCCGCAGTTTAGCCGGTCCCTGAACACTGCATGCACCGGAAGGCTTTAATGCCCGTACCTCGATTTTTTAGCGTATTTGCAAAGCAATCAATGACGCAGGTATAGTCAGTATGAAAAATGACAACACTTGTATTCGAGTTTTGCAATTATTCTACGTCTACTGGCGAGTTTCATCACGATCCCCATATTGGGAAACCGTAACTAACTGCTTTACGTGCTCTTAAACACAATACCGTGTTTGACACAATCAGGTGTTTTAATTATTTCTAGAAGTTTTAATAAAATAATAATTAACATTCAGATTTCAAATCAGAATCAAAAACTATCTTCATTAACCTTCATAAAGAAGTTGCAATTGACGTAACTGCTTTAGAAGCAATACGTGAGAAACATTATTTAAGAAAACAATTAGCAGATGTAGCCATAAAAATAAACATACCTAAGCTCACAATAAGCGTCATCTTCGTGAACGGAAACGGATCGAAAGACAATAAAAGTTGATCCAAGGGAAAGTCATTACACAGGCCTTTGTGTAGGAACTATGTAATTTGGCCGCTTTCTACATCAATAAACAAATCTTCGAACCGTCTAGGACATTAAAGGCTAAAACATGGGCTCAATCTCATTTCTAGAATATTGTTTCTAACGAGGATATTCGGTCCAATACGTAATTCCTTTTTGATGTGACAACCTGAGTCTACATCAAATGTTGTTTCTGCAGAAAACCTTGTACCTATTTCTAAACAACATGCGGTAGTTTTCTCTTGAACAAAGTAAAATAATATATATATTCTTTAGATAAATATTATCCCACCAAAACATTGAATGTAAAAAAGTCGTGCCCTGTGAAAAAGATATCAGATCTCATGTAGAGCCAAGCTTCTGAATCTACACAAACTCTATGTGCTACTAACCCTAACTTCAACAAATTCTAACTAATCAGTAAATATGTACGGTTTCGCCGTTTCGCTACCGCGTAGAGGTGATGCGAATGTTTAGTTACTGATGTGAAGTAACTAGCTATCAAATCTAAGAATCGAAATACGGAGACTAATAGAAATCATGGAAACAAAACTCAACAAACAAATAAAACCAGAATATTTTTTTAACCCATATTTATTGGAAAGTCGATGGAACAAACACTTCACAGCATTTCAGTAAAGATCCTTTAACTTATGTTGATGCTTGTACATTTAAATTATGTTGCTACATATTATTTGTAATGTTAAATAAGAATGATAAATAAAATTCAATTTAACGTTATTCATTTACTCCTTTACATCAAGCATAAATCCAAATTTTTCAACCCGGTTTTTAATGGAATACGTTGCAGCTATATTAAAATGAAACCTTAATTGTTACCATATTACAAATGCCTATTCTTAGATCATTATTCGGTTTATAATGAAGAAAACCACCAAAGAGTTTGCGCATAAAACTAACGTATCTACAATGCCTGTAAATTGTAGTTTCGAAAACGGGTAACTGTTAAAAATTACGTAATGACTTGTGAATGTCATGTTTTTCCCACTATGCCAAGATTATTAGTAAAATAGTCACACAAATGGAAATTCGCACTAAAGTAAAATTGCTTGAAACGAGACAATGAAATCGTTCGTTATTGTCGACTGACGCCACTCTCTCGTTTCACTCAAAGATTTTCATTTGAATCTTACAAAATGAGAAAAGATTTGCAAATTCTCGGTTTCAACGCAAAAATATTTGTCGGCAAATATAATTTTCAACTCAAACTGACACCGTTATGTACATTTTATCTCAAAACTTTTGCGGACCAAACAGAAGTGTTTACATTTGTAAAACTCTTTTTGATTACGCTGCAGATATAAAAGCACGGGAAAGTTTTTTGTTTAAATCGAAATGAAGTTATAGAAAATGTTTCTACGATGAATTTGGCACTGGAAATTTAGTAGGCAACAATTAAACACAAACGCCATTACGTATTTTTCAATTTTAAACTACAGGACTTTTTGTTTTAAATATCCAACTGAGCTACGGTAAAGTATTATAAAGCTTATAAATAAACTCCATGCAATAATATCATCTTAATGTAGCGCCCGCCGTATCATGTAAAAACTAATTATTTTAGGTATTAATACTTTTTTTTGCAAATATAAATATATTTTATATAGAAACACCCAGTCCATTACAATAAAACAGACAAGTACATGCACACAAATGTTTGTAATGCCCGGGGATTGATCCCGGAACCCTTGGTATAGTACCGGACGTCTCGATCATTACACCACATAGGTCGTCTATGATATCTATTACACCTATTACATAGAAATAAAATTGGAGTGTCTGTTTGTTATATTGGAATAACAGTTTTTTATTGGAATAACAATTTTTTATTGGTATAACAGTTTTTTATTGGAATAACAGTTTTTTATTGGAGTAACAGTTTTTTACTTCATGTGTAGAATATATATAAGGAGCATAGGTATACCAAAATGACATTTTATAAAAATTTTGTCGGTCAGTCCGTCTGTCTGTTTGTTCCGGGTAATCTTTGAAATGGATTGACGAATTCGGACGAGATTTTTAAAGCAGGTAGCTGATGTAATAAGGAAAAGAAAGGCTACAGCCATCGCTTTAATATAATTTCTTTATTACAAATTTAGTGTACATTTCGCCGTCGGACAAACGCGAGCACTCATAAACATTCCATTTCATCCAACATTTAACATTAACATTTAACATAAGAACATTTGTGGAACTTTCAATATATTTTAGAATATCATAACAAACTCTCTTTCATTCAACATTCACCCCCAAAGCTCAGGCCACTACACTGCGGGAGCATATCTTATATCGCGGGGAACAGCTATATATTACATAAGTCATAAAAGATCGTACTGGAATATTTAAACTAATAATAAATAATATTCACACAAATTACGCAAGTATCAGGTAATATGTTATCAGGTATCATTATTCGTATACCACTTTGACTGCTCATTGTTGGCGAGCTTATGTCTTAGTAAGGTTTAATAAAAACATGAGTATAAATGATGTTTTTAAATGTAACACACATCTTGAAAACATTTTCAAACAAAATAAAGGAATAATGTTGCTTTCAAGAGTTAAATCTAAACTACGAGTATATATGAGCTGTTACGTCCATTATTGCTCACAATACACAGTGTATTACATTCAGCAGAATCACACCCAGACCCTTAAACTAATTATTTACGCCATTAAGGTGGCTTACCCTTTACGGTTCAAGTCATGATTCGTCTTTTGTGAATGTGTGAGTATCGAATTCATGCCGAATATTACGCCGGTTTCTATTATTCTAAGAGAATGTCTAAGAGAATTGGAAAAATGATAAATACGAAAGATTTTTTTATATAAATCTGAAGATTTGTGTAATTTTACATAACCATTATATTTTTGTATATTGTCTATTTGTATAGACCATATATTTTTTTAGAGACGAGGGTTTTATTAGAGAATCTTTCCAGCTGGATTATAAACGTTTTCCTTACAATCGTCTTGCCGTAATTGATTTGGCTATACATATTGAAAATAATAGCGGTTTTAAACAATGATGTAAAAAGTATGGATTCGTGATATGCTCACAAAACAATCGAAAAAAGTGTTCCGAGTGCAGTAACAGCACACATACACATATTTCGAACTTCGAACATATTTACCTAAACAAAAGAGTACAAATTGTACTCTCTTCGGCGGTTCGTTTTTGCGGCACGGATAGCGTATCTACCTTTATATATACAGAATATCATTGGGTTTAAAGGTGTTATTGACATAGAATTAGAATGTAAACTTGCTTGCTTGCTTAAAACTGTTTCAGTTCTCGAAACTAAAAAGTTTGAAGGTACGCAGGAATAAGGAAGCAGTACGTTCCATATTTGAATTAGAGTATCCTGTTCCATTTTCCATTTACGTTAAATTTTGTATTTCTTCCATGGAATCAACATTTTGATCCCATCTAGTGGTTTGGTTATCAGGCCTACAACCGCATTAGTGTGTCGATTGTACTACACTAATTTAAAACGGGACTATTTCATTCGGGAATATGGAAGCCGAAATTGCGCGGTTTTGGAATAATGCGATTTCCGAATTGTGCTTCTCTCAAATTTACTCTCGCTCGATATATCGGGATAGAGGGTTAAAATACGTAATGATTATTGAAGCTTCGTTACCAACGTCATGAGCAGCCCGTTAGTTTCAAAGCTTGTTTCAGTTTAACTGGTGAATTAGTAGAACAAGTTGGAGTATCCACACAAATATTTTGAACATAGAATTTCTTTCCCATTAGTAGTAATAGTACCATATCCCGTGATGTGTAGTAAAAATGTATTTACATGAATATAATTATCAAAAACAGTGACCGGTAAATAGTTTTAAAAAGAATATGTTCGTATTTGTAACACTGGACTTATGAGAAAATGTTATATTATACATGAGTATTTTAAAGCCGGTAGATTCAAACTAGTTTTTCAATTTATTATTGATTAAATGAATTGAATTTACCATCAAGTGTCTTATAAAAACTAAATTGAATAAAAATAAAGGAATTTTCGAATAACACAAGTAAAAAAAAAATATATTTGTAGTTTAATTTGACGCAATCAAACAATATACGTAAAAACATAACTCTCCTACTCGTACAGCAGTCGGGAAATTAAGCTAAATAGAAAACGATCACTATAATGACATAATTTACATAATATCTAAACAATCAAAAACCGCTTCCCGCGGACTCTGGGCAATTTGCAAACGCATCGTTAGGCAGTAACTGATGAATAAAATGTACAAATTGAGCACATTCAAACAGAATATATTGAACAAAATTTTCCAATTTGAACCAGCCAAAATGCATGTTGCTTTGTAAATGACCCGCCATTATTTAGGCCTTTGATCGAGCGGTAAAGAATTATTAGGGTGTTAGGAGGTCATTCGGATTTCTATAAGCTTAGTTTATTCACTAATAAATCTTCCCTAGTTAGAACGACAAGTGATCCTATCGTATTAGGCAAGCAGGTTAAAAAAAACATAACGGTTTCTATAAAGGATAATCATAAGTATCATACTGCGTCATCTAGCCCCAAATTAAGCATTAAGCCTATGATATGGATACTAAACAACGTATAAACATACATATATACTTTTTTTGCAAATACATACAAATTATACATAGCAAACACCCAGATCAATACAAAAATACATGTTCATATAAACAAATGTTTGTACACACTGCCCGGGGATCGAACCCGGAACCCTTGGTGTAATAGCCGACGTCTCAACCATTACATAAGTCTAACATCATGAATATTACCTATACTGATGATTTGTAGGAAGAATAAGATGGAAGCGATTGTGCACTTCTCAAACGTCTAGCAGTGGTTATTTGCCTTAGCGACAGCCTGTAGAAAACGTCCTTAATGATTTTCTAAAACGTGTTCGTTATTATGTACATCGTTATCCCAATTTTGTATATTTGTACTTAAACTTGGATTAGTTCCAACTGCATCGATTCAATAATTTGGCTCTTCACTGCGCCTTACTGCAGAGCCGTTCTTTAATATTCTCGCTTTGGGTATTGCACTGAAATTGCGACTTGAATGCAATTGAGTAAAACTGTCGTAATTATTCTTGACAATTAAGAGTTCATTTAAGTGGATCTATATACTACGAACATGAAAAATCGTCGAAATTTTGTCTTAAATTTGAAACAAATATTATAAAATCTATTCCTAATACTCATTAACTCTACTACTCTAATACTCTTGAACCATGTCGATAACATTGTATCCGAGAGGCATTGTATCTTAGAACAAGCAAACGTAGAACAACGAAATCAATAAAACTTGGACCACTTCCAAATCTTTCATATTATGTTAGGTCTTTGATAAATCATTGTATCTTTATTTTTCTGTTGTGCCTTATCTTAACGGGAACTACTGTCGTCACTACTGTCGACAATGTTTTCTATCGATAATTGTCGAATTATATTAATTCCTTTACATAAAAAGAACAATTGACACTAACGTCATTTTTGATTTTCCACAAACAAGTTTTTTTTTATAGTAAGCTACTATTAAATTAAGCCTTTAACTTTTGTGAACCTAATATGTTGCTGATGTTAGGTAACCCTTACACGGTAATACAACTTCCGGGAACCGAAACCCGTATATATATATATCTCTCTCAAGTGATATATCTTCAAATAAAGAGGAATAAGGATGATAGTCATGGGTCGGTGAGCCTTTCATCCAAGTGAAAGTGCGAAGTGAAATGCAATATCGGAGCCTGCAGGACATAATAGATGCAGCGGTGCGTCTGAGGTCCTTGGACTAGTTCCAACCAGATCGATCCGGATAAGGGTTGTCAAATGTTTTGTCAATTTGTATAGAATTCTTTAGTTTTTGCAATAGAGCCATACCAATCAAAACTGTCTTTTTCGTATTTAAGGTTTTAACTAAAAATGTAAACTACTTAAAAAGACTGTGAATGGGAAAACTATCACGCTCACTATAAAATTAATTACATCTCAAATGATTATCCACATATCAATTTAATTTTAACTGGTTACTCCAAGATAGCTATTTTTAGTGATATAGCATGAAATTTGGTGACTATAGGTACTTAAAAAAACACAAATGGAAGTGAAAACGTGACCTATGCCAAAAACCACACCCTGAATTCTACCTACCACTTAATTTTTTTTTTTCGTTTTCGTACAATTGACAGCCCTAATGGCGCCTTGATATGAAGCCTACGCTAGAGCCTTTGAGAGCGATAATTAAAAGACGAAGGATGCCAATACATGAAACTCCCAGTTATGACATATCGGATGTAGGTACTTGTATCTACGAATTCTGGAACGGAGAACGCGTCTTGGAAAGCGTAGCGTAGGACGCCCGATTGACCGACGATTTGCGAAAGCCTGGTAGAGACTGGATGAGGATGGACAATGGGGGGGAACTATGTACAGCTGTGGACTAAACCAGACTGAAGAGAGAGAGCGAGTACATGGTATTTACCAGACCTACACGTTGTGTTTCTAGAAAGTCTTAGAGATAATTTGGCGTGTGCAATATTCCGTATAATTTTATTGGATCTAATTCATAATAAATCTCTGACTCCCAATGTTCTGATCTAACCTTACTTAGTCAGTAATGTATTTTAAATTAGATGTAATTAAATTGTACAAAATGATACGCACCCGGTTATTTGGGCAAAATAGTTCAAAGGAATGATGAAAATTATAATTCCGTTTTTGGGTCATGGAGCAATTATAATGCTTAGCGGATGTTGTTTGTGTCATTTTCTAGTAGTAACAATAAATACATAAATTAAGCTTCTCATTGAATTTCTATTTAAAGCACAAGAGTAATGAACTCCATATTTTTCGCTTTATGACGCTAATTCAAAATACACTAAAAAGAGCAATTAACTCAGTAATAGTCTTCAAGCCACGAAAATACAGAAAAAACATGATCTTAAAAAAATCCATCATAAAAATAAAATAAAAACAACAAAAAAACATATTCAACACAAAATAAACCTTCTAAATTTAAATAACGCAGCTGAAACAAAGTGCGCGCAAGCTGTACCAAAATAGTCTACTTAGTCCTTAGTGTATCTACGTTATAACCGGCCGACTGGCCGACTTGCCTTAGAAACGGCTTCCTCGGCACTCCTTGGCTTGTTTCCAGGAGCATATCGATCACTCAAAATAATGTACTGCAGCTATGGATTCCGAACGTGTGACACAATTAGCGCGTGTTAGCCTATATTTGTTACCAGGAAAATCGTTACAAATCTAGTATAAATATTTCCAGACGCAGCGCCATCTTGTTCTGAACTCAGAAGCTTGCTTGTGATTTTAACACTATGCACAAACATATTAAGATTGCTTTATTGTTTTAATAAATGTTCAGGGCTCGATATCGCACAATTGCACTCAAGCAAGTAAAGAAACTGTCCCAATGGACAGTACCTGATGGGTCCTCATATTGGGTTATGAAATATCTCTATGTGGAAGAATAAATTTCGTTAGTGATGAGATGTACATGATACATCACTATTACTTGGTGGTAGACTCGGTACTAAGTCGTCTAGGTAGTTACTAGGTGCCAGATATCGTCTCGTAAAATAATAGTGTTTTACACTTTTGTGTGTCGGATAAGGCACTGCAGCTAGTAAAATTTCAGGGTATGGGAGACCTAGCATCTGCTGTCTCGGATGACGGGATAATAATAACTTTCAACTATTCATTTCCTTCAACACTGCGTCTGTCATGGCCAGGCGTATCGCTTACCATCAGATGACCAAAGTGACTATCCCGTTCATTTTTGTCATAAAAAACATATACAGTAGTTATGATTAATTAACAGTGCAAAACACGTCGTGGTTTACTTGTATATGTACGTATTTTTTCTGTTTCATTTGGAGTATCGCTTACCATTTTCCTTCATTAGCCCTGCAGTGTGGCTGTGTACAATGCATTTCTATCGCAGCTTTTAAAACAACGTCCGCATGACTTAGTGCTTTATGTACTTATTGAGTACTAGAAGCGAGCCGCGGACTTACTCATGAAGTCCCGTGCCCGTAGTAATTCGTGCATAAGACAGTCTGTGTTATTCTGCTCCGTAAGCTAAAATTGAAAAAATAATAGTCTTGTAATAGGTAGGTACGATTTATCAAAATCAATTAATATTTTTTCGTTTTAGAGTAACAAATATGGTCATGCTTCATAGTAAGTGTATTTAACATTTATTTTTCCATTTATCTTACAATAAATATTACATATTTTATATTCTGTTTATTTGCTTCTTACAACGACAATGTTGAGTGTGCATGTAAATGGCTTGCATAAGTGAACCTTATTTATGAAGAGATAAAGATGTACTAACATTGTTAAGCTGCAAGCATACCTTTATGAATAAATGAAAAAATAAGTGAAAATCATCAGCAAATAGCGACCCACTGCAGGGCACAGGCCTTCCCGCCCAAAATAGCTATGGGGAGCTTGGGCAGTAGCTCACGACGCGGACTCAACGCTGATAAGTCAGTATGATCAGTACTTAACAGTTTATAACAGAGGCTGCTAGATATTAAAATTTTTATGTTATGCTTGCTTTCCAAAATAAAAACCAGTCGATACTTGTGAAGTGTGGGTGATAAAGTGAAGACTAATAAACTGTTTATTATACTCAAACACTCTATTCGTATAACAACTTACTGTCATTACGCTTGTAAGAGTAATTAAGTATTAATAATATTGTATCTTATCTTTATACGCAACTTCTTACTAAGTCCCATACCATAATTTCTCGAAAAGATAAGTTTTCTAGTTTAGTTACTAAATTATCGAATTGTTTTTGCAAAAACAAGTTCAATACTGCTTAGTATTGAGCTTCGAAGCTTCTTGTAACATCAGTTATCTGCCAATGAATGTCCCGACAAAAACGGTCCAGCCGTTTCAGAGATCGCTCGGAACAGACACAAAATATTTAAAAATATTGTGTCTGTATATGAATTTATTTCTTTACCCCATTTTATTACGAGTAACAAACCATTTTGAGACCTACTTATTGGGTGTCTTAGTGAAGGATTTAATTTTACTGCTATGAGTAACTAGGTTTTATACCTTCCTTTTAAAAATTATGTTATATTAGTGTTGATATTACGACAAATTTTTCGGTAAGTGAACTTTTTCGAAATAGATAAAATAAACAAAATGATTTCCTACCTATTATTAAACGATCTTAACATTTAATAACTTCAAATAATAATATTAAAAACTTAGTTTAGAAGAAATAATAGCGAAGTGAAAGTGAAAGTATTCAATTGAATATGGATGGCTAATGTTGATCGATTCATTTTCTTTCCACTAGTTTATAGTCCTCAATACTAGGTACTCGAAACAATATCAACATAACGATTTTAAATCGAGTTTCTTTCGAGAGTTTCTGTCTTGCCAACTCGTAATGTGACGTTTCCGAGTAATTAATATAAGAGATAACGTTATCTCGAAACGGTGGGGTCATCGTTACAGACTTGGACGCAATACGCATCGAATGTACTTCAAAAACCAATAGATACGAGTGTGTCTGAAAAAAGTATTTAAAAATATATATTTTCGATAAAACTGACAGATAGTCATTTGAGTAGCTGTCACTTTTTATCACATTTTATCGACTTACAAAAATAACAAGTGTTACGCGTATAAACGAAATGCATTATGAATATGATTCCTTCAAAATCTAACTTATTTATTTATTGTCTGTATGTGTATTGGAAAACTGTCATTGAACTCTATTTGTATAACATTGAGGTATTTAAAGTCTGATCCAATAAACCATGGACTCGTAAGGGTAAAAAAAGTTATGACATAAAACCTAACAATAATTAACACAACAACAAGATAAGACCAATATTCATTAAATGTTTAATAAAATATCAGGTCAACACACTGTCATTATAATTGTCATCAAGTTAAAGGGTGTTATAAAAATGACAAAACATGGACGAAAGGCGCCGAAAGATATCTCAAACTCAACCAAGAGTAAGGGTCGACGATGCTCTCTAGCATGGCTGTACAACTGTTACTTGTTAGGAAGATTCATCAGAATCAAATAAATAAATCCCACCAAAAACATTCTGTAAAAAATCTAGCCAAGTCTCGATGGAGCTGCTTGATTATCTCTAAAAAGTAATGAAATCAAGACAAAGACGTGCCAAGTCTAAGGTTCCTTACTGCAATAAATTAATTATTATGGTTGATGTTGTGACTTGGCCGTTGAAGAGTACACAAGGATACAAAACTAGGTGCTTCATGACACCATTGCACCAATCTGTCGCCAGAACCGCTACCCATTGACGTACAAATTTGCCACTTGGAAAACGGTGATTCAATAGCCCATCGATTGTAGGCTTGATAAAGCCACTAACGTATAAAGAACTTGGCGGGGGCACTGCCGTGCCCCCAGATACCAATGTGATTTCCAATTTTCGTAAATATATGTACGTTAACCGACGCACTTACGGTGAAGGAAAACATCGTGAGGGAACCTAGCGCCGCCGAAGAGATTCAAAGTCGTGCGTAAAGTCGTCCAACCCGCACTGGCCCGCGTGGACGACGGATCACCCTATACGGGTAAGCTGTGCCCCTCGATTAAAGAGTGATCTTTATCTAGGCAGGTCCTAGTATTTCTTCCGCCGGCGAGTAGGTTTGTTCTGTCATTATTTGCGTAACCAGAGTGTGCTGGATCGCTTTTCTCTCCAAACATTTAAAACACCCTTAGTATAAGTCCGGCGAGGGGACGCTCTTAGACTTAAGATTCAGAGCCCTCTGATGTTGCAAATTGCGGGGTAAAGCGTAAAAGCCACCTATGACCTAGTATTCAGTTATAAAAACAACAAGACGTATTTAAAAAACATCACAGTTCAGCCAGTCCTTGAAATAAGTACACCTACCTCGTGTTTCTCTCTAAATTACCAAGTCGATGGTGCTGGTGGCTACATCAGTCGTGAGCAATAAATAAATTTATAGCCACCACAATAACATTTAATACTTAGCCTGTAAATATAACGAAGTATTGTAGCAAGTATTCATGTTACTTTGTTGGTTGACTTATAAAAAAATTGTGCGTTGATTGCTATCTCACGTGATAGAGAGTAACGATGCAGCCTAAGGAGTAAACCCAAACTCAAATAATGCTGTTAAGTCTTGCCTTGAAAACCCTTAACTAAATTGTATGTAAGACACAAGACTAAACAATATTACAACACTCACAAATCGACAACCGAGATTCTGTCCCTGCCAGCAGGGGCCGTCGTCGCGTGTCCCTGTAGGTTCGCACAGTCCCTATTCGCGTAACCGGCGTGGCTACCAAGCCCCCCCCCCCCCACGCCCTAAGCCGAGTCGACGCCCTAAGGCTCGTTATGTAAATTTTAAACACTAAAGCTATCTGCGCTCGCCAATTACCCGTTGAAGCTGTAAAGGCCATCTGCAGCCAACAGCAGTTGTCAGTTCGAAAAAAATATTTAAAAAAGACAAACGATAACAAACAAAAAACTACAGCAATTATGCTTTTGGTATAAGCTATGCTCCGGGCTAAAAGCGACAGGTAGAGACATTACTAAATCATAATCATCAGCCCATAAACAGCCCAGAGAGGGCACGAGCCTAGCCGTACAGCATTGGCCGACTTCACGCACTACCCTTGAATTCGTAGACGTGCGCAGATTTTCTCGCGACGTTTCCCATTTTTTCCGCATTGAATTTAAAAATTCGAAAAGACTTTACTTCGTCCGGATCGTTAGGCAACAGTTCATACCTATCAGCCACCGACGCTCATTATTGAATACTGTGACTTTATATGTTTGCGTCACAATTTCGCAGTTAGCAGCGCAGTTGTAGCGCTTTGTGATTCAGCATCGGCGTCAATTACTTACCTTAGTAATAGCTTTTTGCCTATTAAGGCAAAACGACACTTAAACTTCTTTCTAACCAAACAATCAAATTAATAATAATTAAGTCGTAGGTACTAAAAACCTAAACGCGCGCAATTTAATAAACTCGTACATCTCTATTAAAACCTTGCAATATTTTACCGACTATTGGTCACGCACAATCGAATTTAAATTTAAAACCAAAGGATTAAGGTGCATGTTTGAGCAATCACGCCAGCCAGATGACAAGGTAAGCTCGCAGTAAGTGACCCGGAAGCTTTCAAATTACGGCCGTTGAATATTTTATTCGGCTTCGAGTAGGGTAGCAACACGTCTGGCTTTAGTTGGATATGTTTACCGTTACATTCAAGAGACTTATAATAACAAAATTCAATCCATCATTGTAAGTGAAATATACAGTTACTCTCCTCAAATAATGAGTTAGTGAGACCTTAAAGACAATTCGCATTGGCGATTCGATCCTAACCTTGCCTTCCGAAATAAGAAGATACTCCTTAAAATATTTTTGATCCATTAACAAACATTAACTTGTTATTCTATCTAAATGAGAAAATTACTGAAAAATAATTTTTGGAAAAATCTATTGAGGTTATGTTACTAGAAACAAAAATGTATACTTTCTAAGAATAGCGTCGACGTTCTACCAGGCACGTAAGCGATGTGGTGCTAAAGCTAAAATAAAAATGGGATTATCCGTCGTTGACATCTTTAATAACCACCTTACTGTCAACTGATGACGTTCAGATATTTCCGCTGCCTTTTAAATATATGGGAACTCTGATTTCCGTTTTTGCAAATAAATTCACCAAAGCGTGTTCCTCAACTCCCGTGCGTCGCGTAAATTATGCAGATATTAAAATAAATATTACGCTATTCCTAAATAAAATTTGAAATGATGTTCGTGAGAGCGTACACAGAAAATATTAATAGGGTATACAAAATGATAGATACTAATCACAAAAAAAACTCTTTATGAAGACTCACACACAGCTTTAAAGGACAAGTGCTGAATACACGAAGTAAGTCGAGAAGCAAGATATGCACTGTATTCATTGCATATACATACAGAGCGCATGCTACTGCTTTAGAGAATTGATTCCTTACGTAGATAGACGGATCACAAAGTTGTAGTTATAAGTTCAATGGAATTTCCTTTATGAAAATTAGCAAACAAGTACCTGATAGATTCTATTACGACTCCTAATATATTAATGGTTCTAAAGAATCCCTTCTCCTCCATAAAGCACTTGCTAACTCGTAACAATAAAAAAATTGGCTAAGAGTCGAACTCGCCCATGAAAGGTTCCGTATCGGCAAGTAACATAAAATATTAGTTCACACGTATAAAAAAACTACTGACTGGATCTCGTTGAAACCAATTTTCTTTTGTTAGTTTTTATGGTTCCGTACATCATTTATTTTATCAATCCCATATTTCAGAACACATAATTTCAGTTCAATGTAAAGGGAAGCCTAAGATATGTTATTTTTCAAGTTTCTTATGAAAATATTATTGTAGTACACAGAATACGTATTTTGCCATTTTTTGCCAATTGACTAAGAAACCCTAAAAAGGCGAAGTATAAATACTATCCAGTTATTACGTTCAAAACAAAAGACATTTAGATTACCATAATTGATTATTTAAAGCACTAACTTTTATTTTTACTATGTACTTACGTAATTAACAATTTGTGTAAAGTAGATTATTCTAATACTCAGCCAAGCATGAATATTGAAAATTTCAAAGCATATTTACCTGAAACAAAAAACCCTTCATTAATATATTATAATATAAATTTTCAAGCGCAGTCAACAATTTTTTGTTCATTCTTTGACCTTGTTAGTGTAATAATTCTGATCCGAAATTGTGTTGAACCTTTTGATATTATCGCTAATCTAATTTGTGCTCTTATTTATTTGAATATTCAGCTGCTAAAATAAAATAAAAAAATATAATAAGATAGTATTTCTTGCATTTAGTTGTACAATGATATATTATACTCGCTAAATTATAACTGGTCATGATGGAGTTATAATAATTGTGTGTAAGGATAACACGTTGTAACATCAAATTAATCTCTTTTACAAATCCAATATTTGGAATATTCTATAGGTATTTACTTATGCGGAGAATTTTGATTATTTCTTTCGAACACTTGAAACTTATCTATAGTTAGCAAATAGATGAAAACAACTCAAGGCAACAAATTCAGGTACAGGTAACTAATGCGGTTAAAATTCTTACAATATATAAATTTTAACTAAGTAGAAATCACAGACTTCTTTCTCGGATAGAACAATAAGTCGTTATAATATTTAAAAGATCCATAAATTATTACTCTAAGACCTGCTTAATAAAACAGTTAAAATACAGTAACGAAAACTAAAGAATGATAAAGATAAGAAAACTAATGCAAATGTGTTTGACAGAAGCGTGGTACCAACTTCAGATTATATTTATCAAAAGCTGAATGAGCAGAAGGAATGGTAATTAACTATATATTTCTTTTTAGACAATTCATCTGAAGGCTCGATTAATCCATTACAAGGGAAACACCCCACCCAGATAGCAACCATTAGGAAATTAATCACAAACACGAAAAAGAAACGCCTGAATATTTCCCTAAGGCAATGCTAGTGAATAAAATGTGTTTTTCGCCTTGATTAAAGCAGTTGATCATAATAAAATAAATTAAAGAATATTGGTTTAAAAACACTAAGTACAATAGAATTGCTCGCACTAAGCATCAGTGAGGAAAGCAGAGGGCCGGGATTTCTGGCGTAAAATTAGCAGTGGATTGCTAAAAGTTGAAGAGCGAGAGAGAAAAACAATTTAATGTACCCCAAAACATAAATTTGGCATTCTGAAAGTTCTCAAATATAATCTGATCGCACTAAAGTAAAAATGGAACGTCGACTAGAGATAACGGTAGATTAGTTTTTTATCAGTGCACCATTCGTTCGTGGGTGGCTTAATATGATTTTAATATGCAGCTCCGCAGAGATTTTGCTATCCACGGAAAAATTGAACGAAGATTCGGACGAGCATTGATGACAGGAGGGAAATAATTCCGCCCCGGGTCCCTAGTGGCTAGGAAGGATTCCCGATTATTTTACGCGCCCGATCGGACTGACCCAATTTATTAGAAATTGGATTGTCGATAAATGAAAACTGATAGACGCTCAACCATTCGCGGACTAGTTATTTCTGTACACGTTCGGCTTTGTTCGGGTATGTTCGGGTCGTCTTTTATATGTAATAGTCATTTTGTCACACTAGGGGTGTGTATATAACTTTTGGGATCTAAAATAACTTTGGGTTCCCGTGGTGCATCCTGATAAATTTAACCTTTTGACTGACAGTGACATCTTAAAGCGTCCCAAACAATAGATTTTCCATTGTGTCTGGAATCCTCGAAGTCAAACTGTTAAAGAAGTACCCATGAACACTACCAACTCCGAAGGATTAACGAGTACGTTCCTAACGTTTAAAAGGCAGAAGGAAAAGGACAAAGCCGTATCACTCTTAGTTTGTTTGCCCTTTATATCCCCTTAAGTTGTGATACACAAAACATCATATGATGTTATGTTTTCAGTAATTTAGCCACATATTAACTGAAGACTTGTAAACCACTAGCTACATATGATGAAAATAATTAATATTTTTTGTATTCCAACATGAATAATTGAACCATCGTTATATTAATACGTGATCCATAAGCTTTATCCAGGTATAAAGCTTTATAATTAAGTAAACATAAATTTTCATCTCATGTGTCTTCGTCTAGATAGACTTAATAAATATTTAAGTTATTAAAATAGATACTTTCAGAGCTTACGCAGTTCATATTTGTTTTACGTCTGGATCGATATGGTTAGTGGAAAAAGCGCTTTTTTGCAACTTTTACAGCAATTTTACACGAAGCTGACTTAAAAAGCTCTTTTAAGTCAGCCAACCTAGTTATCATTATTGCCGAAACATTAAACAAAGAACATATCATAAAACTCATTTTCACGACTGGGAATACCGCAGTAATTATAGATTTATTTTTTTGAAAATTTTTCGTGAGCACGTGACTAAACATATCTCAGTAATGAATACTTGCGGCTTAATACAGCTCTATAATTCAAAAATTCAACAACTGGATAGGACATACCACGCTTTTATTAATTTCTAGACTATACGTACTTAGACGACTAGTATGGAGCCTACGATACTAAATTGTCTTAAATGTTTCCATTGCAATGTCAAATATTATACATAGTCATACGAAATGCATATTTCGTATCACTGAGTTAACACCACAGACATCCGAATATACAATTAGACTGGACAAGCCGTCAAGTTTATAGGCAGTCCCAGTGTCGCAATTTCTTTTCGGTTCTTACCTGTGAAGAGTTATTATATTTCTTGGTAGATTTACTGATTCATTGCGATGATGGCATGTTACAATTGCACAGGATGGCAATTGGAAAAAAAACGGTAATTTCTTCTAATATTCGTGCATCTTGACTCGTCTCACAGAGCGTAAACTGGTAGCCAGTGTATGCTCGTTGAGCTTACATTTGTCGCACTTTAAACGCGGCTTGCCCCATCTCCTGTATTGGGAAATCTGTGGTCAACACTCATCAATTGTGTCCTATTAACATGTTTAAAAAAACATAATTACGACGTTAAAAACCTTTGTAATGACTTTTTGATAAAGTTCTATTAATATTGCAGAAGTTAAGTGGCAAGTTACAAAGCACCTCATTAATTAAATCGAAATCTAACAGTTACTTCGATTAGTGTTTCGAGAACATGCCAACCTAAATTGTGTTTTAAAATCGAGAGCTCAGAATTGAAATTGAATCGTTGCGATATAATAGCACGATCGAGAGTTGCAAACTTGGGAGCCCGTGTTCGGAGATTGACTGGGACTTTGTAGGTGTTCCCTAGGGAAGTGTATACGGTCGGTTCGGTGAGCAAAACTGCGAGTAATCATTTTCCAGGAAATGTTCCTTCTTTATAGGACACCGTCGCTATATTGCTTCCTATGAAAGCAAAGCAGTTTTAAACCTTTTAACCGCCAGGATTGCAGATAGAAATAGAGAAAAACACAAACATATCTTGATCTTGTTATAAGTAAATTATATTTATTATACTTACCACCTAAAAACGCGGTTACAAACAGTAACCGCGTTTTTAGGTGGTACAGAACAGTTAACGTCAAAAATAAAAATATTCCGTTAATATGTCCTGCGCTCGACACCCGAAACTTTAGATGTTTAGTCTCTAAGACTTCATGCTCACATCATCTTAACATTTCAAGTAGCTGCAGTGCCCGAAAGTAGCATACCGAAACACTCATTTTTTATGAGGCACTTCGGACATGACTTTTAACTTATGAAGCCAAAGCTATTAGATGAACACTTACACCGTTCCATTATACATAATATCTTATATAATAATATATAACATAATGATATGAAAAACAACCAAATTGGCTATTAACTGAGCTCAGTTTGTTTGTTTTGAAAGCAACGACAACTCAAGGGTCTCAATTAAAATGTATACTCATTGCATTAATAAGGCTTAAGCTGCTTTAACACTTGCTAATTAACGCTCCCAATTAGCGGAACCGTTATTCATTTAATCAAGCAAATTTCAACTGCGTAATTCGTGAACTCACAACACAAAATATTAACAGTAAATGACACTTCTTTGATCCAGAAATCCGTTCAACCTTTACTTCAAATAACTTCACACAAACATGTCTAAGAAGAGATATTGACATTTGTCTTCTCAGAGCATTAATTTATGATAAGCATTTTATAACTATATTGTTACGGATAAAACTTATTAATACTAGCTTCTGCGTGCGACTTCGTCCGCATGGAATAGTTACTTTGGCCTAACTAGCTCTTTAACCCGCTACTTCGTTTATATAGGTGAGTTAAAACTGCGATATCTCATAGATATTAATTTAAGTTGAATGATGTAAAGGGAAATTTTGTTAAAATGAAATATTTGTGATAAATAAAGTATTTATTTGGATAAAATTATATTATATAATGAAAACTCCTTCGAAAATGATGCCTTTTTTAAATAAATATGTTAAGGAGCTAACCTTAAAAGACATATGCTGTGGCGGATTTTTTATAGACCTTTAAAAGGGGAACAATATCCTCATAATGCATTTTGCAAAACTTTAACCGTTTACGCAGCGTACGCAGCGGAAGCTCCAAGTATGGAAAAATCCCCGATTTTGAAACATTCTTCATTGCTGCTCTGCTTCTATTGCTCGTAGAGTGATGATATATAGCTTATAGCCTTCCTCGATAAATAAGCTATCTAACACTGAAAGAATTTTTCAAATAGAACCAGTAGTTTCTGAGATTAGTGCGTTCAAACAAATCCAAACAACTCTTCAGCTTTATAATATTACTACAGATTTTAATCCATTGTCATACGCCTTAACAGACTAGGGCATATACGAGTAGTTTAGAAATCATTCACAAATACAAAAATAATAAAAATAAATTTGTAATTATGTTTATTAAAAATCATGTTGTAAATATTTAGTACATAAATCTGTAATTGTTCCCGACCAATATTGATGGAAGATTTGTGTTTAAAAAGTTACTACCGTAATTTAGTTAAGCGTTTTAAGTTACTATAAAGCGAATTTATACTTTCGAATCTAGAACAGATTACAAACCGGTGTCGGGTTAGTTCGATACTAGCCTTTTAAGTTTGCCCATCCCGCCACGAGAATTCCTGGTCTTGGAACTCGGAACTTGCGTAGTTCGGAAGTTCCTTCATTTGCCTTAGAGGACATTCGCCCGCCTATTAGACTGCAGTGCGACCGTTGGCACCCTATCACGCTCACTCTAAAATAGATAAGTGTTCAGTTCTAACAATGGTGCAGTGAGATTGCAATTTTGTCTGGTATGTTAAAAGTAGTAACTGTAAACTTGCTACTATGTTCAGGAATGTTTAATACAAAATTGCATCACAGATATTATACGTAAATACAGAATAAAAGATTAATGATATTACGTTATCACTATATAACATCATCAGCTCAGAAAACGCCCACCGAGGGCACGAGCCTACCCGTATAGGGTGATTAGGCCTTAGTCGTCCACGCGGCCAGTGCGGATTGGACGACTTCACACACAACCTTCGAATCGTTTCGCAGGCGTGCATGAAGGTTTCCTCACGATGTTTTCCTTCACCGTAGAGCGTCGGATAACGTACATATTTTTCGAAAATTCGAAAATACATTGGTACGTGTCGGGATTTGAACCTCAGCCCTCCCGGTAGGAAGGCGACAGTCCACACCACTGAGCCACCGACGCTCTATCACGTCGCAGTGGCATCCGTCACCGGGACAACAGAAGCTAGGTCTCTCATAACTGTTAATTTTACAAATTGGATTCTGTAATTCAAATCGAGAAGAGAATCCAAGCACAGTAACTATTGCAAACGTCTTCAATCTTAGCAATATAACTAAATTCAGTTCACACTAAACCCATTCCCCACACGATATAAGCACTCCAACCAAGTAAAGACATGTTAAGCCATCGGTAGTGGGATTGAATCCGCAATGCGACCCAAATTGCTTGACGACTGCATAATTAATGGATTCCATTCTAGTTCATTGAACGCTTCATAATGTTTACCACTTTAGATTAGCCGCCATGATTTACTTCCTGTATTACATATGTGAGTACTACTCGTATATTAAAAAGTTTAGTTTTATTAAAAAGTAAAGTTACTTCATATTCTTGGTGAAGTTGAAACAAATTTTATTAAATAGGTGGTAGGAGGACCGGGATGTCTGGCGCAAAATGGGGAGACCTATGTCCAGTTGTAGACTGCGATAGGTTGAAGAGAGAGAGATAGGTGGTAGACTCAGTACGACTCGTTTGGGTAGTAGCCCGCAGTGCCAGATATCGTCCCGCGAAATAGGAGTATTTGTACTTGTGTTTCGGGATGAGAGCACTGTAGCTAGTAAAATTACCGGGTATAAGCGACCTATTAACTGTTGTCTCGGGTGACGAGCACAGAGCAGTGTTAACGGAAAACT
This sequence comes from Leucinodes orbonalis, assembly GCA_019425675.1. Classification (NCBI taxonomy): domain Eukaryota; kingdom Metazoa; phylum Arthropoda; class Insecta; order Lepidoptera; family Crambidae; genus Leucinodes; species Leucinodes orbonalis. The sequence goes on along the minus strand of PQWD01003990.1, from coordinate 49,187 downwards.
TAATAACTGTTATTAATTTCCTTCAACATTGCTTCGTCATGTCAGGCGTATCATTTAACATCAGGTGAGCGCACTAACCGTCCCGTACACTTATGTCATAAAAAATATTCAGATAAGGTAAGATAATGGCGGCTCTACCAACCGAGAAACGCCCGTAGGTTTTGGATATAGTGGATAGATAGAGTCGAGAAGGATCTTAGGTATTATTAGTAACTAGGTGGCTCAGGATAGATCGGAGTAAGTAAGAAACTAAGAAAATAGCTACAATAAGCGAAAGTACCAAAATGCATATTTGTGCTTTGCTTTGGTTTTTAACCCTTTAACCGCCAATGAGATTTGCCATTGTGTCTGGATTCCCGGCGTTCAATGTGTTGAATGTTTTTAATTGTATTTTGTCTAGTCTTTTTGACGTTCTTAAGTACTTTTTGTAAGCCTTATTTAAATAAATGTTTTTTTACTTTGACAATGAACATCCTATTGGCGCATACAAATTATCAGAAACGGCGCCCTGGTCTAAAGCGTTGCATTATCAATAGTTCCACTCGGTATCCTTTCACCCTTGGGTCTAGTGGCGTATGAACGGTTAGGATCGGTCACGTTCTGCTGTTTACGGGGTTAGTTGGGAAAAAGCTAAGAACCGCCATATCTGGCCCTACATAGAGGAGACCTATCCTTATAATAATCATCAAATAGTAGAAAATTCAAAGTCCCCAACGCGAGGTTTTTTTTTAGAATCATTAATAGATTCTAAGGTACTTTAACATTAAGTTCTTTTATTATTTTTTACTTTTTAAAGGGAAATTACTTAAGTTCTTGTGTCGGGGGTTTTTCAAATTTTTAATTCATACTTTTTATAGGTAGGTAAGGTTAAGTTAGATTTTAACTAAATCAAAATCGGTCCACTCGTTCGGGAGTTATGGTGCCACAGACAGACACACAGACAAACACGTCAAACTTATAACACCCCTCTTTTTGCGTCGGGGGTTAAAAAGCGAGTTACACAGATTCTAAAAATTAGTTACGTAAAAACTAAGGACCTAGAAATGCATATTCTTTTTGTCTTATTACACAACAAAAATCTATTCCGATTGTCGTTGCAACAAGTCAGTAGGTGCAGACAAAACCGTCGTATCTGTTCCTCCCTGAGGACCCAAATTGGGTCACAGTCGCGCTGAACTAAGCGTTGCATAATTAATAGTTCCACTCGGTATCCTCTCACCCTCGGATCTAGTGGCCTGAACGGTTGGACGAGTCACGTTCAGTTGTTTACGGGTTAATTGTCCTTTAATCAGGATAAGCTATTATCAAAAGCTATTGACTCGCTTAAGAAGTTCTATTTCTTTTTTTGGTAATGGTAAAAAAATTAAGATAAGTCAAACTTTTTAACTGCTGCTGCGTGTATAATCTAAACTAAAATAAACAAAAAAATTGTGAAATACTATAAAAAAAACTTGTTATAATTGTGTGTAAAAAAGGCCTTGCTATATTACAATCAATGAAAATCAAATGATCTTTATCTTGTGATTTATCTTGTATTTACCCGTTTAGGTGATGACGCGATTTCTGCATGAAATGAAGCAATACGTAAAGATCTATCTTTACGTATTGATTTATTTGATTTAATTCTACAAATTTGAAAATTTGTGACAAACATAAGATACAGAAGCTTTGTTAATCTTCTTCTTCCTCTTCAAAGTCAATAAAAAAAGCGATACAGCACATAAAATACAGACCATTTTCATAAAACACCGTTCAATATGGTACAATAAAATAAATTCACATTGGATTACCTGACAAAATAAGTACTATTATCGTTCATTAATGGTGACAAAAATTTAAATACCTACAAGTTATATCGTAGTTAACGTGTCCTCAAAATAATGTTTGTCACAACTATTAAAGTTTAGAACCTAATACTCAGAATTGGTAATGACAAAACTAACTTATATTTGTGTATAAACCAGAATGTTTAGACAGACTTCTGGAGTTATATACTAACAATAGTGTCGAAGCTATAGCCAAGGGTCTGTGACGGGACATAATTTGCTTTGCAACTTCGAGAACACTTCAAAACCATAAGTCACATTTAAGTTAATCTGTTTCAAGTGAACTTATCTTAAATAGAGTTAACAAAATTACAGTCCTATAATTATATTTTATTATTGACCCCAGAAGTTAAGAAGGCGCTAGTAAGCTTCAATCTGAGCACAGAAGACTAAAGCCATTGAAAGAAAACAACGAATAAACCAACGAAATTATATATTTAAATAATGCCTTATAAATTATACAAACTGATATATGGCCATCAAAAGAAGAGCGTATTTCTATACACTCTAGTATTGCAAATATACCATAGGCGGACGTGTCATTTAACATCAGACGCGCCGTTTCTTTGTTTGCCCCATATAACTTTAAAAAGCCTGATTGGTATACGTTCAAGTTTTTTAATTAAGTAAAGCAGCTTTCACAATGAACGTGCATTGAATGGGTGACAGTAAACTGAATACTATCTCGAGTCCCCTGGCTACTATGATAGAAGTTAACCCATCCGCCTAGGGCCCGCGCGATGGTTTACGTACACTGCAGTAGAAACATATAAACTGGTTAAGTGATTGACACATATTAAATACAAGGCAATGAAACATGTTACACAGAATACGTAAGCCAACATGACAGCATAATAAGGCCACACAGCAAACCACTAGACTGATTTCGTTAGATTACAATTAATACAAATACTAAAAAATACATTATATAGATATAGTATGCAGTCGATCACAGGTTCAATAAAAGTTGTGCCCCTCTCTAGAGCTTTTGAGCACTTTTAAGTGGATTATCGTATTTAATTTCATTCTTAGCAGATAAACTTTTACTGAATTGAGTAGAACTACTCAGATTCAATAGTGTTCCAAAGCAAGGATTAAATTGAGCTTTATAAAAGCTCCATTCGCGGATATTGAAAGTTTTAGTTGGCCGTTATTTGTATCCAAGTTTGTTAATAGTGATCATTAACGAGTTTGCAAATTTAAACAAAGGGATTTTTATTCCGCCGAGTAAATGTTATTAAAAGCTTTCGTTTCGTGAGGAAGATACTTCATTTAAAAAACTATTTTAATAGTATAAGTTGGTTTTACGAAGGAAAGATCTTTTAACCTAAACAAACATCTTTTAACTTTTTTTGGTAAATAGATAAACATAATTAGGACTTCATCACCATTATTTAAACCAAGTAGATACATCCGAAAGAATAAAATACCAATTAATTTTAAAGATCTTATGGCTACTTGAGAGTCAATTTTATTTAAGTATTGAAGCCCCTTTGATGCTGAAAAAGCTAAATCCTTACATATCAAGCTATATTACATAACATTTCGATTTAGGTTAGAAAAAGTTTTCGTTGACGAAGACGCGAACAGCGAAAACACATTAAAATATGAATAACTTTAAAGTGCCAGATAAAATAATAACTTATTTATTTTCCTAAGAATAGTCGACATAGTTCCGAACAAAGGGCTCACGTCGAATAAGCGTTGTTTGCTTTCGCTTTTTAGATGATCTCTGAGCTGTTCACTCCTGTTTACCTTACAAAGTAGCACATCTGTTGTTCATTACTAACAACTTGTGTTTTTAATCTCGTTACGAATTCTACACGTTGTTTTGTATAAATTTCGTAACAAGATTAATAAAAAATAATTCGAAATTCAAATTCGAACTGCCTATTACGGTATATGTAAATACCTCTTTTTGTTTTTAGTTATGTAAAAAGGTATCCATCTAAAGACATAAGTAGTGGTTACTGTCGCCCGGAGAAGTCCCAAAACGCGAACCACAGTTTTCATGATTTTAGAAATGTTCTGTCAATATCAAGTGAAGGATTTGGAAAAAAACCTTATTTGGCAGTTGGGTAATTATCTCTCTCTCTCTTCAACCTATTGCAGTCCACTGCTGGACATAGGTCTCCCCCATTTTGCACCAGACATCCCAGTCCTCCGCCTTCCTCATCCAGCTTCCACCAGCGACCTTTCGCAAGTCGTCGGTCCATCGGGCCGGAGGGCGTCCAACGCTACGCTTGCCAAGACGCGGTCCCCACTCCAGAACTCGTCTGCTCCAACGGCCATCGGTTCTGCGACATACGTGACCAGCACACTGCCACTTCAACTTGCTGATCCGGCGGGCTATGTCGGTAACTTTAGTTCTCTTACGAATTAAATCATTTCTAATCTTATCCCTAAGAGAGACTCCAAGCATAGCTCGCTCCATTGCGCGTTGAGTGACTTTGAACTTGTGAACCAATCCCGCAGTCAGTGTCCATGTCTCAGCTGCGTATGTAAGTACGGGTAGGACGCATTGCTCAAAGACTTTCGTCTTTAGGCATTGCGGAATAGTTGACGTTAGGACATGACGCAGCTTACCGAATGCCGCCCAGCCCAACTGAATCCTCCTACTAGCCACCCTCTCGAAGTTATGCCGGCCAAGTTGGATGGTTAATTATACATTGTTGGTCGGGTAATTATACATTCATAAAAATGCGTTCAATGTTTTAATGAAACAAGTATACAAAAAGCAAACTACAAAGTAACCACCCGCATGCCATCTTGCCAATAATTCAATAATTCAGCGTAACTGTTACAACGCGAGAAATAGGTAAGGTAAACAAACAACCTAACACACATGTACTTGATTTTGTATATCAATACTTGGGTGTGTGTGTGTCGGTATATTATGTCCCTAAATTGCGAACTTCTGTTTAGGTCAGACATACTTAGACTCCAAAGGGACAAGGTCAAGATGAATTATTGACATATAATTATTTTGTTTCATGAAAGCCGACTAAATTAAGTTATTAATTAATTTAAGCACTTGTATTTTTTCAATTGTTCACTCATCCTACATGAGTAATTAATGCCAAGTGGGCCTTTCTGCCTCAAGTAAGTGAGTGGGCACCGTCATTACGCCTTTGAAGAGTAACCCGAAGGTGCTGATTCAAAGACCAGGCTTCAACGAAGGGACGACACCCTACTTGTGGCGAATTTGAATTGGACTTGAACATTAAACCAAAGGAATTAGAGGTTTGTGCGTGGCTATTTGCTTAATCCAATCGAACTTATTCGAGGCCACTTCATTGTTACACACAAAAGACAATTGTAGAGTAGGCAGGATTTGGCAAATGAATGTCTTCCTTGTCTTAAGGTATTAAAGTAGCAAATAGCAATTTACATAAAACAAGCACCTTTGTTTTTAATGAATCGTGAGTTGATGATTTTGTAAGACATTAGTTGCAAATTGAGGATTATTTCCGATTTCTGTTTGTGTGTGTGTGTGGACCTTTTTAAACGTATGAATATATCAAGACTAGGCACTCCGAGTGAGTGGATAAAGAGTAGACTAATTCTGGCAGTCCCACCCTATAGCTCGGGACATATACCACATCAAAACAGGATAAAATAAATCAATATTAACCATTCAACCATTCAAATTTTTGCCATCTAGTCCTACATTATACTAGGTGGTAAAATCGGTATTGAGTCGTCTAGGTAGGTAGCACCGCAGTGCCAGATATCGTTCCGTTAAATCCGGCAGTGTTGTCATAAAATAATGCCTACCTTATTTTATTTATTTCTTTCAAAACTGCATTGGTTTAAGCGTATCACCTACCTATAGATGAGCAAAGAGACCGTCCCGTTCACTTTATATCATAAATAAGTATAAGCAAAGAGCTAAGCATTAAAACTGAAAGTACCTATTTCTTACATCATTTATTTGAAATGTTAATATTGCACGAGATTTAAACCCAAAACCTTTATTATAGAAGGTTATTCTTACAACTCTATATCAGCCGTCAGAATAAAATATGTAACTAATCCCTACCAATAGTATAAATGCAAAAGTAAATATCTGTCTGTTTGTTAAGCTTTTACGCCTAAACGGCTCATTCCGCAATTTTTTAAAGTTGAAAGCTAAAAATTGGTACGCGGAATACTCGTATTTGTCACTAACAAAATAATAAGGCATCATTTTTTTCGAAATCGGCCTGTAAAGCCTTGATCTGAGGGGGGAATTTTGTATGAGACTTTTCACAGTTTTCAAGGTAGGAAGCTAAAAGTTCATGGCAAGACGTATATTATCATATGCGTAGCAGCAGCGTAAAATCTTTTTTTTCGTAACCAGGAAACCTCGAATTAAACCTAGTGTAGTAGCGAATAAAATTTAGTGCCAAATAAATAAGCGAGATTAAAGTACACGCGCTGATGTCTGTTATCCTTCCTCCTTCCTTATGTCCTTAGTTACAATTAAAGCACCTGTTTTCGTTCGTTTTATAAAAAGTAATTCATTAGCTAAAAAACAATATTGCTTTATAATTATTATTTACACACGCATAACAATTCCACTAACTAGGAAAAGATTCTTAAAATATTTTGCAAAAACAGAAATTACCGAGGAAATATTTAGAATTTCAGATTACATATTTGTACTGAAGAAATTATGAAATACGAGAATAACTCTGAGTTTTCGGGTAACTTGGTAAGCCCTTGGGCATTCCTGCGAGAAATCTAATTCCGTTTCCGAACTGGTTTAAATATCATCATTTCCCTTAATATATTATTTATAACTAATACAATATTTTATATTCATGTAAAGCATCAGGATGAGTATATAAGTATTTATAACTACAATAAACAGTAGTCGATATAGGTTGTTTGAATCGGAATGGTGCTTTGGTTCAAAAATTAAACTGAAATGAAATTTATTACATCTCAATAAATATAACTATCATTATTGTTAACCACATATCATATACTGTAAATGTAATATTTAGTATAGGTAACGTTTCAATATCGTTTGATACAAATATGGAGTATTTTAGTACCCTTCTCAGTTTTAAAATACATTTAATCTATCAACGAGCTCTTTTCTCTACTGATATAAGCCTTATTTTCTTTTCATTTTCGTCCTTAAAATTGGATGCTTCTTTCATCTTATTAATGACACAAAAAAATAAGGGCTGTTTTCGGACATCGTCAGTGACAATTTTAAGAACAATATAATTATACTTTACAGCAATCATTTTACTTGAACCATTCTCGTACGTTTTATAAGGTTTTACTTTTTTTGTTCGTATGGGTCTTCGAATTATCGAAAAGAAATATGATCGACGAGAGATGACAGCAAACGAATAATAAATAAAAGACAAAATGGTGATGGAATGATCAATATAGTATTATAAAATAAGGCTCTTATAGAAATAAGAATAACAAATATCAAGCAAAAGGCGGATTTGATTCCCGATTGTGCAAGTGAAGCATCTATCACAATGGACTGCCATCAGATGGGTCACCGAAATTATTATCATTAAAATATTTCTCTAAGCTACGAGAAGCACCTTCTGTAGTTTTGATTACGACTAATACTTTAAGATGGTGATGATTTCCATATAGCCACATTATGTGCGTGTATGCATACCTATAGCCCGCAATGGAACTTCTTTTTTTTTAAACATTATTACAATAAAATTAAAATAGATGATATTAAAATAATGTTGTTAAGTTTTTTCAGTAGCGGATAGACAATTATTAAATTAAAGTAAAAGTTGGGTTATAATATTTTGTTTACCACGATTTCTTACAAGTGATCTCTTTTCTCATGCTATATCTCGGTTTAAGAGGACTGCAATGTATTCTATACACGTAAATCATTGTACATTTTGATTAATATTTTTCTTCAAACCGAATCGCTTTTGAAGTGGCAGTGGGCTGGACACGTATGTGGCAGAAACGATGGCCGTTGGAGCAGACGAGTTCTGGAGTGGAGACCGCGTCTTGGCAAGCGTAGCGTAGGACGCCCTCCGGCCCGATGGACCGACGACTTGCGAAGGGTCGCTCGTGGAAGCTGAATGAGAAAAGCGGAGGAGCGGGATATCTGGCGCAAATGGGGGAGACCTATGTCCAGCAGTGGACTGCGATAGGTTGAAGAGAGAGAAAGAGATTCGCTTTTGATTTTCGTATAATTAAGTTTCTAAGTATGGAAAAAAACCAACCATGTTTTCAATTAAATAGCGCGTAAGCATAACACACGTTTTACATTATTAAAAAATATTAACTAAACTTCGAATAAAACTTTTATTATTTGTTCAATAAATTATATCAGTTTGTATATAATTAATTTACAAATAAATAAAAACTTATGGACCAAAAGTAAGTGTAATAGAGAACGTATATAACTAATATACGGTCTACATAAGGTAAAAATTAGTAAATAAATATTCCTAAAATTAGCCAAAAAGTTTTAACACCCCTGCTTAAGATCTTTTGCCATGAATATTATTTGTATACCAGGTCCCAGGGTACGACTATTTTTTATGGGACTTATTACTCGTAACGCTACGCCGCCATAATAGAGCTCACGGCAAACGTCCACGACCTTCCCTTTTCCTTATTAACACGGGGTGTTGTGAGTGTTATTTATATTTATTTCCTCGCAGAAAATCTGAGGATTAAGCTCGGCTGAACCAGGCGGTAATGATGTTCCGAGAATATTTACTTACAGCATAAAATTGCTATTCATTCATAACAAATTCTGGGACAGTAAACACCTCTAGACGTCATAATACCAGTATTTTTTCGTTGCTTATAACATAAAGGGAAAATATTTGTTTTTTATTGTTCAGTTGCATTTAATGGAAAAATTTGAAAAATGTTTTCACTGTTCGAAAGCTAAGCTATCCTGCTGAAATAGGATTTATTTTATTTTGAACATAATTACGGATTCTTGCTATAAACATCAAATACCCATGCCTAAGCTAGGCGGTCTGGAAAACTATGAATAGACTGCGGGCAGGTGATGGCCGGTGCCATGAAAATCGGGTACGTTGGGGATATTCCAGAAGCAGTCTGTCCGACTGTGGTACCCCTCAGACAATGGAACACCTGTCTTGCCCGAACTGCCCATCTTTGTGCGGTTTCCGGGACCTCTAGATGGCAAATGAAAGGGCTATTAAAGTAGTATATTGGTCGCATTACCATATTCAACTTGGGAATTCATATCGACTCGTTAAGAAGAAGAAGCTAGGCGGGAGGGCGGGTTATAAAAACGTTAATAAAGATGGACGTTCAAATCGATTGTCTATGTTATAACATTACGCAATACATACTTACATAGGTTTCATGTAAAAATAAATTCTTCACGTCCCAAATTAAGGGGTTCGAAAACGATTTTTACGGCAAATAAACTCCAAATTGTTGTAAAAACGATCGTTATTGCACCGCAGTATAATCCATCTTCTTTGGCCCATTAATAACAAAAAGAGCAATAAAGTTACCCCACGGTTCGTGTAAAATATCTTCTCGATCCAATAATGGAATTGTACGGTCGAGTTTGGGTTCGTAGTAAGGTCCCCATACATACATTTGTTTTGCTAGGCGCCCCAGAAACAATATTACGGCGATAAAGAATGAAATGGAAGAAACGAGCTTGCTATGTGGCTAATGAAAAATATTTTACAGCTCAAGATGCGATATTAGCTTTTAAAAAATTAGATGTTCTTATTATTGCCAAAACTCTTGGATTTTTACAGTTCATAAATCATGAGAGAAAAAAAATCTTACGTGACACAGCCAGCCCCAAAGATATTCATTTAGGAAAGTCTGGTATTTCTCGTGTACACCTGCTAGATTTTCAATGCACTACAATCAAATACTCTTAACATGTACTGGTGTTAATGTATTTTCTAAATTCATATTGTTTATTATTTATGACAATTTACTAGGACTCTGTAGTAGGTAACTTTCGGAAGATGTATTGGTCCAGTGGTCTTAGTGTCTCAAGTCGATGACATTTGTCCAGTGTTTGTTGACGGCTAGGAAAGACGGAAACGTCACGTCGCTCACCATTATGTATTTTTGATATTTAATTCCAATAACACTATACTAGAATATATAATAATGGTATTCATATAGAATCGAGAGAGATTAAAGCATGACATTTAATTTAACAACACGTGTTACAACTTACAATGGTGACATGTTTTCAAATCAATTTGTCGATTAAAATTTAGCGTCCACAAGTTTCACTTGAAAAATATTTCATGGAAAATTTCAATTTAATACTCACGTGCCCTTGTTACGAGTATGAACGTAGCAAAACGGTCGCGCGAGTTGTATGAAAATTGTTTATTATTTCAGAATTGTTTACTCGCTTGTTCGTGGTTGTTGGAAATTCAAGAACATGCTTTTATAAGTAACAGTAAAAACTATTGTTAAAATAGACATCGTGATATGAGATATATTAATAATGATTAATAAATAACCTCTGACACGTATACAGCGACATCTAGCCACAATTTAATAGAGCTTATACTATGGGTTCTAAACCGTTGTCGAAAACATACTCAAAACTTGTTTGTAAATAACTAAATTATTAGAAATCTCTATTATAAAAAAAATATTTAAAGACAAAAATAATGTGCGATTCTTCTGTATATTAATAATTTTCATTTAAAAAAATAGGTATTTTTTTAAATAACTAGCAACACAGCCGGTCAACGCTCTGCCCGCTATTTATAACGCGGCGACATCTCGCGCGTATCATATATCAAACCGCTACTTCGGTGATGTTTCATATCGTCACAAAGTATAAAGTAACTGCGGTCCGGGTACACACGATACGATGAGGCTGAAACTATTAGAAAATTCTAGCAAAAAAGATGGCCAGGGATAACAAATGTCTTGGTGTCAAAAAAACTGTTTTTGTTTATAACTTCTCTCTTCAACCTATCGTAGACCACAGCTGGATATAGGTCTCCCTTCCGGTCATTTTGCGCCAGATATCCCGGTCCTCCGCTTTCCACATCCAACCTCCACCAGCGACCTTTCGCAAGTCGTTGGACCATCGGGCCGAAGGGCGTCCTAGGCTACGCTTGCCAAGACGCGGTCTCCCCTACAAAACTCGTGTGCTCCAACTGCCATCAGTTTTGCGACATATGTGACCAGCCCGCTACAACTACAACTTGCTGATCCGGCGGGCTTATGTCGGTAACTTTAGTTCTCTTACGGATGAAATCATTTCTGGTCTTATCCCTAAAAGAGACCAAGCATAGCTCGCTCCATTGCGCGTTATGTGACTTTGAACTTGTGAACTCATCCCGCAGGAATTGGTAGGACGCATTGCTGTCTGTCTTTCCCAAATATCATTTACGTCAGGACATGACGTAACTTTTAACTGAAAATAGTTTAGATTTTTTGAAAATCTTCTATTGAAAACATCACTTTTTGGGACTGAATCTTCTTTTGTCTCTGGCCATCGCGTTTTTCCTGCCATTTTCAGTCTCATCACGATACGTGCGATCGGAAAAGTTGTAAAACGGCGGTCGTTTCCCGAAATGTGTGCTCACGTGATTCTTGGGTACTGTAATGCGGGTTGGCATAGCAAAAGCCGACCCTTTAGTCGGGGTAACTTGATAGACTTGCGACCGCAGTCCTGCGTAGATACGAAGTGTTTATATGCTTGTAACTGATTATGTTCTAACGGAGTGTGAGGAGATAAAACAGTTGTAGACCTCTATGAATTGTGTGTTTCATTGGCGGGATTACGTGAAAATGTATGAGTTTAATATAATTTATAATTATAATATACCGGATAATTTTTTTTTTACCGAAAAATTATATGGCATACTTATAAAGTGTAATACAATGCATGTAGTTCGGTATTTTTATTAATTTAAATTTACATTTTATTGATACAATAAAAAAAATCTTAAACAATATTTTATTGATGGGTACACAGATTAGAAAAGGTTCAAGGTCCACCATTTCGGTCGTCAAATATACATAAAAAAGGTACACTAGAAATCCCTTTTGTAGTAGTAGCCAACTTTTTATCCACAACAATCACACCACGAGGGTCGACAATAAACAAAAGTAAAACAATAAATATGTAACTGTAAAAGTATTGATCAGTTATCAACTAGAGAAAAATAATGTCAGCTTTCTGTTTAATAACCCAGCAGTCAGTGTGTACGAGCCGTAAAAGCGTAATATACATTATTCCACAACTGGAATAGTTCTTGGAACATCATAACAAGCGTAATGGCCGACTGACGGCCATGTTTATTGCCTTTGATGCTTTGCACTAACGTAAACAAAATCAGATTTGATCTTTCAGTTATCGGAGTAAACAATCTATTTATGTCTTACTGAAATCATGCTGTTAGTATAATTGTCATTGCGAAAAAAAATTATTTGAAAATGGAATTTGTTTATATATATAAGAGTATATAAAAAAGTATCGAATGGCTTTTAATAAAATTTTATAAAATCTGCCTTTGTTGCAAAATTGATATATGCACAGTTTTTACTTAAAGAAATATAAAGTAAAATGTGCGAAACAGCTTCTTTATATTTTTAGAAAGAGCTATGAAATTATATTCCTTTAATAATAACTTGTTAGTCTTGATGAGCTTTACTATATGTATTTTAATTATAAATGAATATAATACCTTATGTAGAGAAATTTAAATTTAATTTTTTAAAATTAAAATTCTCGAGGCTCATTTTTCATATCTGCATTTTTCTTGGTATTTGTACATAGCAACCACTAATGGCTTGGAGGAAGACATTTTTAAGCGTTGACCACCATAAATTATAATCAAGGGAGAAGAGAACCCTTCCCCACATTAATCTTTTTGGAATTTCCACAATTCAACTTAATTACGAAACGGTGGTTTTTGCACGATTTGCGAGTTAATGGGTTTGAATTTCATTATACCTAACAATTTTCAATCTGGTATTTCTACATTTAGAATTAAGAATTATGGTTTGATGAGCAGCGACATCTAGTTTATTTTGAGCAATGTGTTCGTTTTGATATTTGAGCTTAACACTAAGTAACTGCCAAAAAGCCAGATACAATAGAAATTCTATTGTATGTGGCCTACCATTGGAGTCGTCTAAGTTGTAAGTGTTGTGACTCAAGGGAATAAACCAATCAAGTAACGTACGTTTCAATGCAAGGCATGTGCGATTCCACACAAAATTACTGGGAGTTTGGGCCGTAACCTACCAAGAGGGCCTAATGCGGAAATGTTACAGTATATACCGAAATACACTAAGAGTAAATCCCATTTAAGATATGGCTTATTATTCCTAAAAACCGCACACTTATGTCTTGTAATTGTCACATACTTATTACGATCTAATTCCACTACCACTGCAGTACTTATGGTGTTTGTCAGGGCTGACTGTGCATTCTGGTCATTACAAGTGGTCGATTTTTCATTTAAAATTAGTCGTGTGAAACCTTTTCAAAAGTAAGCAGATAAATAAATAATACGTAGTTAGTTACTGTTAGGTATTATATAGGTACTCATAGTCATTTGGTATGAATATATGCAATAATAATAGTACTAATGCCATATATATGCTGTAAGTTTACATTGTGAATGAATGAATAAATAAATTAATTAATTAATATATATATACCTATATAAAATGTAGTACTTCTAACTCTATCTATAGTCGGCGTCCCGTCAATAAATAAAATAGCTCTTGTGAAAACAAACGCAAGTTTAAGACAAATTATTTTAAAGGGAAACGTACCTTGGCGACATAAATCTTCAACGGCGCGTGGTCCGAAATTCGATGTAATTATACGACGATAGTTCACCCCCTTGCAAGGGGAGGGTTCGGATTCCAAGCCGGGGTAGGTACCCTTAGGATGGAATGTGCGAATCATCCTTCTTTAAGAACGCTCATATAAAATCGCGGAAACCAATTAAAATAAATATTGATTGCAAACTATCCGTTCATGCCAAAGGTTTATGTTTATTACATCTTCATTCCATAATATGATATTTTTTTATAATATTACTTTTGAAAGTGTACCTATACAATACATACATATCTAATATACTAAATATATATGTGCAATGAAGTTGTACTAAATCGCCATTTTTTAAATGGTCTAGTCTTGTTTACTGTTGTGTTGTTTCAAAAGCACATAATATAAACATTGGTAAGTTTTATCTCTAACACGATACCTTAGTTAGTGATATTTTATCAATAAATTTGAATATTCTTTGCTCGAGTAATTCAACAAATTACGTTGGAGACATCCCAAATCTCGGCGTTTTGAACAAAGACATTTCGCGGCAAGTTTATATTGAACACAAATAAACACTTTACTAAGTTATGATGATCTAAACAGCTATAACTTTCCGAGAATAATTACACAATATTTGGAATCTATTGTTTATGTTGTTCAAGTTTTAAACTTGACGAATAGGTTTCGTTGATTGGCTTTCGAAGGTATTGTCAGGTGTATAGATTCATTAGAGAATTGTATAAACGAAGTACAAAGACCTGTCTTAAATAACAGTCATTAAAGTTTGCTTGTATTTTAAGTAATCAATTTTCTCCCCTGTAACGTCATTTATTCAAAACAAATTATGTTTGAACTTCAGTATAAAACAAAATCGCTTGCGGTGTCCCTAAATCCTTTTGTATGCCAAAATTTTTATAAATACGCAACGGAATTTGATGCGTTATTTTTAAAAGAGAAGGATTTAATGTAAAATAAAATTCATCATATGATTTGAATTAATATTTTCGAAGATGTTACATATTTGAAAATAGAGGGGCGGAGCGTGCCTATTACGAGTAACATCTTGCACCTGTGCGAAACCGGGGCGGGTCGCTAGTTAACATTAAAATATAGTAGTCGACTTATTGGGACGACCTAATGGTTTCATAGTAGCCGGTGAGACGATGACGTAAAAATAATAACGTAAAATTTTTAACCTGTAATTATTTTATTTATGTTTAAGAAGGGGATAGTAATAAATACAATTTAATTTAAAACTTTTAGAGGTGTAGAAGATGATGATGTTAACCAAACTTTAATATATATATTTTTTAAATTATTAGTAATGTAATTGTCAAGGTTAAAAATATATTAACAAGTTATGTGAAAGTACAATAATAAATTTGACGACTCATTTGGTGTAATGTTTGAGACGTTGGCTACTACACCAAAGGTTCTGGGTTCGATCCCCAGGCAGTACAAACATTTGTGTGCATGAACATGTCTTTGTATTGGTCTGGGTGTTTTCTATATATAAAATGTATGTATATATAAATTGAAATTAAATTAGTATGTTTATCAGTTGTTTAGTACCCGTAATAAAAGCTTCACGCTTAACTTGGGGCTAGGTGGCACTGTGTAAATGTCAGTGGATATTCATTTGTTTAATAGAAATATATTTAAGAAAAAGAATTGAAACCGATTCAAAACGACGAAATGTTACTCGCAATCAGCTGTAGTAACGCGCGTCGGTTTAGCGCTGCAATCGACGATATTATCACGAAATACCATTCGCTACCGTTCCCACCTTTATTTCCGATGCAGTGACAGGAAATAACTAGGAGCAACGGAAAATGTACCTAGGTTAGTTAGGGCGATGTCACAGTGAATCTTCTGGTAAAGTTATATAAGATAAATAAAAAATATCCACTGACACAGCGTCATCTAGCCCCAAGTTAAGCGTAAAGCTTATAAAATGTGTATCAAACAACGGGTAAACATATTTTTATCCTTTTTTTGTAAATTACACACATGGTAGTTCCTAAAACACAGGCTGACTTAGATTAGGGACTAAAGGTAAGGGTTAAACCTGTAAATGTGTATGCTTTATAAGGACTTAGTACTTACTATTATCATACATAGAAACACCCAGACCAATACAATAGACATGTAGGTACACACACAATGGGTCGTCAATGACCGCAATTAAGTTACTTTGGCAGATACGTAAGTAAATGAAACATAATATTAGAAGTCTTTCCTGCTTCGAAGGATTATTGTCTGAGAAATCTAAGGCATTCGTATAAAACCCACTGTACACCATTGAGACATCGTAGTAGGTTCAAACTCAATCTATCCACCCACAGACTCCCTTTGTAGCGAGTCTTCAGTGCAAAGGGTCGTCAAAGACTACTTTTTTATTAAGTTTGGGGTCGGGAACACTATTTCGCTCATCGAATGGGTAAGTAATACTGCCAGCCCATGGTACATGTACCTACTGTCAACGTAAACCAATTCATATTACTATACAATAGATAGTAATACAATTATTTTGTATCAAAAGGTTGTCGAGCCCATCACTCAGAAGGCATGTGTTTTGTTTCTTACTGCAATTAATGTGTACAATGGAACACTAAAATTACAAATATATCACAAATCGATCAAAGTCAAATTATAAATCCATTAAGTTTAAGCTTAAATAATATATAATGAAAACACAATACACAAAAATCATTTAAATTAACAAAGTACCAATATACGAAAAAGAGATTTGTTTTGTCTTCCTCTTCTGTCGCCTACTTTATATTCATAGTTTTTATAGTTGCCATAGCATGCAAAGTCCACTATAATGCTAAATTAAAAAAAATATTTAATTTAATTTTTATTTTGATGAACTTATTGTACCTATTCGTTTAAAAATGTGTTCTGTTTAGTAACAAAATTTTGATTCAGGTGCTAATTATTCCTGTCAAAGGACTGCAATACTATCAATATTTTAATATGGTATTTATAAATTTAGACCCTAATATGTTTTTAAAGCAACTTTTCACTAATGAGTATATCATTTATTTCAATTGCAGCAATTAATATACCTGTAATGTGTGAAAAGAGCCTTAGTTCTCGGTAGCGCCTATGAGAGCTCGCTCGTCGGAGTCGCCGGATCGATCACGTTCTCAACTCGTTCCTTTTCCTTTACACTTTAAAGGAAATACTTATTTCTTCTGCAAAATCGGTGGAATTGCCAACTTTTCTTATATTTCTGAGTTTCGGTGAAACGATGCCTGGAAACGCCCGGAAACTTTGGGATTACGGATTTAATTTCACTTTTGGTTACGGATACCATTTTACTTTTATGTGACTGGTTAATACCAGAATCAGCAATTACCTTGAGTCTAAAACACGTATAAAATTACAGGTATTTCGCAGGCAGGAGGCAAACTGATTTTTCTCAGTTTAGGGCATTGATGATTGATTCTGTACTTCAGATAACGCGTCAGGCTTAAATACTATATTAATATGGGAATCCGCATTAACCGCATTGGTCTGCACCCGACAGAGGAACGTTAAAGGCTGTTAATGGTGATGAAATTACACAAGTGATCTATAGCTCTTATTAATTCCAACGTCAAGACATTCATCCTCCTTTTGCGCCAGACAATAAAAGACTTTGGTTTTTCCATAAGTGCAAACCTATATCACTTCTGGGAGCGATTGTAACAATACAATTGCTTACACTTCAAAAATATATTATAACAAGAATCAGAAGACAAAATGATAATTTTGACCAATCGTCGTTGAATAGTTATTAAATGGGTTACAAATTATAGGCGGAACATAGGTGTAATGGGGAATAACAATAATGTTTCCGTAGATCTAAGTACACACGTACCTTTTTCCGGGAAAACTAATAAATCCCGGGGAATTCAAAGTTCGAACGCGCCGAGTATGAGAACATAAAACACGCATCAGCTATACGCCACGCCGTGACGTCATTATATTTCGCATGTAAACTTACGCCTAATGACAACTATTTAAGACACATTATGCATGGAAAGTTTCTTTAAGTAAGGAACATGACTACCCTCGTCTTAGTTCTGACATACTAACTAAAGTATATTATATGTAGATATATACTTAATTGATTTTCTAATTAATATGCGATGGCGTTGCGGCTAGTCCGTCGGTTGACGATCGACAATTGCAGTGATCGGTCGTCGGATTGGTGACCAAAAATAGTATCTCGAAATCCTTCATGCTTCGGAAGCACGTCTACTATCTAAGGATGTAGTCGTTAGCACCATCCTCACTTGCCCGCTGGTAGCTGCTCAAATGATTCCATGGATGCCAGACATCCTTCTTTCAAAGCTTTAATCATGATATTATTGCATGCAGATTGCCTCATGTTTCCTGTGGGTTACAGCCCAATCTTCCAAAAGCTATGTTGTTTGGGGAGTTCGAAGCTCTGCCATTCTAATACATACAAATATCACTTTCGACTTAATGGATTACTTAAAGCTTTATTTGGTAACATTGAATATTCAATACATACCGCTCATATATAAGGTCCCAATGACAAAATTTATAGACAAGTGCGGATAAGTACCTGCTTTAGTGTGAAAATATCGTCCTTAAGAGCATAAATCTTCAATAACGTCTTATTCGATTTAATGCAGATTCCGTTTTCTATTGAACTATACTGTGACGTACTCGTGAATACTAACTTTGAGTATAAAATACTTAGAGATATATAGTGGTATAAATTTGTCTTACATAAAAGTCATTGCGCCACAAACATATATCAAATGTTCCATGAAACAGTACGAAAAGCTACATCGAACTCAATAATTATCAAAAGACTTAATAGCTCTATCTACATAAGTGTAAAGACACAACTGAATCAATCAATCAATATTCGTCTAAGACAATGATCTAAAAAATATGGATTCGTGATATGCTCACAAAAGAATCGAAAAAAGTGTTCGAATCAGTGACAGTACACATACACATATTTCGAATTTCGAACACATTTACCTAAACAAAAAGTACAATCTGTACTCTCTTCGGCGGTATGTTTTTGACACCATGTCGTATCTACCTTTATATATACGAATATTATTGGTCTAAGAATCATTACTAATATAAATTTTAAAATTACACTTGACATATGTATTCAAACAAAATTAAAATATAATAATAGGCACCTAAAAAAAATCATATTAATTAAGTATTTCGTAATATCAGAAAATCGGACAAAAGATCTTTAACAATAAATACTTTAATGAAATATTTGACCTTAACAAGACGCACCAAAACGAAACCTTTGAGATAGAAAAAAAGATAAAAGGCCCGAGCAATTCTTTGAAATATGTTAAAGCGATTCTGACCGCATTTACCTAAGTCTGGAAATTATTAAACGATAAAAATTTTGCCTCGTAGCAGTGATAAAAAGAAACTCTTCGAAACAAATATGATACAGTGTGAAAGACCAGACGACTTGACTTCACACACAAAAGGCGACAGCTTTTCAAATTAAAAAATCAGGTGTTCCAAGCCCCTAACGACTCTCGTAGACGAAGGCTCTCTTGAGAATTACCATGTGTGTGCTCTCTCAGTTCTCCGCTGCCACTTAAAGAAAATCTGTCTAGGCTGCTTTTGTGTTACACAAGAGCAGCCTAGACTTGCACTTATGAAACATTTTAAAGTTACATGATTAATTATAC
This sequence comes from Leucinodes orbonalis, assembly GCA_019425675.1. Classification (NCBI taxonomy): domain Eukaryota; kingdom Metazoa; phylum Arthropoda; class Insecta; order Lepidoptera; family Crambidae; genus Leucinodes; species Leucinodes orbonalis. Next base: position 29,895 of record PQWD01003990.1, on the reverse strand, counting down.
TATTTTTACTTATTTAGATAAGAGACATGAAACAAAGAGTACATATACAAAAATAGCAAATTTACTACTACGCAATATACAGTATGTATTTATATTGCGTACATAATGAGAATGAGAGAAAATATGCATAAAACATAATGCATATTGAAAAAAATATCACTTACCAATTGTATCTAATGAATAAACGTACAACGGAAATAAATTACTTGAATTTAGTAATGGAACAAAAAAATATACTTATACACATGTAATTCAGCATCAATTAGAAACGAAGTCAGACACAAAAAAAATACAATTTGTACCATATATGTACTATGGTTAGAAGTAAATTAAAAAAACACAAATTAAACCAAGCTGCGTGATGCGAAGAGTCTCGCTTCCAGCACTCACGAAGGCAGACAATTTGTTCTCTCTGTGATTTTTAAATAAATACAAGTTTAAAATTTATAAGTTTTGAATTTTGACGTGCATTGGCGTATAGGTGTAAAGTTAAGTAACACGACGGGGAAAACCGTTTGAAAAAACACTCTATATTTACCGAGATACGAGAAGAAGAAATTCAAAAAATATAATGAAACGAACTTTTGCACTACAACTGATACTGCGCACACGGCTAGTGGAGCGGTGAGTCATACGCATCGAGCGACCGGTGCGTCGCGAAGCGGCTAATGAGCGGCCGGCTTGTGACACGCGAGCGAAGTGGACTTCATTCCTCGCGCGCAAAAACGGACTTAAGGTACTTTTGTCAAGCATGGCGAGAAAGTGCGCTAAATGTAATAAAATTATTTCAGATAGACTTTTTCTCAATTGTACAAACTGCAAAGACTTGAACCATTTAGCATGCACTAACATTTCAGAAAAACTTTTCTATCTTATGAAACAGAAAAAAGTCATAACTGGAAATGCGATCCATGCTCAAAAAAACGACCAGATATAAGTATCATAAATAAATCAACGACATCAACCTCTATACAGTCAAATACATCGACGCCTGAAACATATACTCGTATTACTCAGCGAAAAAAAAGCAAGGTTAATGTGATGAAAGCTAATTCTTTAGAATCACTTCCCTCTGAAGATTCCTATGAAGTGGAAAGTTCTATTATTGAAAAGTCAATACTGAATAGGAGCTGTCCTGAAACAGGATCTGTAATACAAGAGGATATAGATGAACTAAAATCGAAAATAACACACTTAGAATCTAAGCTAGAAATAGCAGAAAAAGAAATCGAAAATTTGCTTCTGGAAAATAGTAGCTTAAAAAAGCAGATAGTAACATACGAAAAGAAAAATGACCAATTGACTCACATATGCCGATCGACTCCCATTAAGGACAAAAGCAACAATAAAGGACGATAAAATTGTACTAAAGAATAAATTGTACAATAAAATATAAACATGGAAGATAGTATAGTACAAGAAAAGTGTTCTCAATTGAACAATAAAAATATGTTGCATGAATCGTGTATTTTAGACTCCAAACCAAGAAGAAAGAAAGCGCCTGAAACAACGATCCTAAAAAATATTAAAAAAAATGTATCCAAAAGTACGCAACATATTAGGACAGGATCTATACCCAAAAGAAGAGTTGTATTGTTGTGTGATCAGTTTGGCAAGGGCATTCGTAGCACCCTTGAAAAACTATTAGGTGATGAATTTCAAGTGACATCTTTTATAAAACCTAATGCTTGCTTAAACCAAATACTTAACTCATGTGAAAGCCTATGTAAAGACCTCAACAACGCAGAATACATTATAGTTATAGCAGGCTCTAATGATGTGAACCCATTAGGCCTAAAATCTTCTCTCTACCAAAGTCTATCCCAACTCACCAACACTAATGTCTTACTGTCTGAAATTGTGTTCAATAAAAGCCTAAATGTAGCAAGATTAAACAAAGAAATGCGCTTGGTGTGTTCTCAATTTCATCATTCTAGATTTGTACCTATCGACTATTGTTCTATGCAGCATCGTATAATATTAACGAGCAGATTAATGTTGCGGGAAATCATCAATATTGATAACAAAAACAAATTCAATAATTATAAACATAAATTATACCTCTCTAAAAAATCAAACGTAATGCCAGTTCAGAAAGTGATAACACAGTATTTTACAAAAAAAACAGCAATTAAAACAAATCAGAAAAAATCTAATAAATATGTTCAATTAACTATTCCATATTGTTTAAATAAGAGTTCACTGAATCAGAATACTAATAAATTAAAAGATAAATTAGAGTATGATAAAAACAGATCTGATCTTTTTCGGGACTAAAGGTAGTTTTAATGTTATCCATTTAAATACACAGAGTCTTAAGCCAAAGATAGATCAATTAGAGCTATTAGCACATGAAAAAAACATTGATGTATACTGCTTTAGCGAAACTTTTCTAAGTTATGATCAAATTGAAGTATTAAAGATCGATGGGTATAAAAAAATAGGTTGTTTTTGTCGTAAACGTCAAAAAAGAGGGGGGGTTGCAATTTATGTTAAAAATTCAATTGAATGTCAGGAAATACAATGGGTTTCAGAAATGGGAATTGAAAGACATTTCGAATGTTGCGGAGTGCTAATAAGTGGACTGAATTATTTAATAATATGTGCATACAGAGTACCGGATAGTAGTGTGGATATTTTTGTAAATAATATGGAATATCTGCTTGGAAAAGTTATGGTTAAAACTTATAATCGTTACAAAGGTGTTTTAGTAGTGGGCGACTTTAATGTTGATTTGCTAAAAAAGATTATAAAAGTGAACTATTATTGAACATGTTTAGATCATATAAACTACACCCAACAGTTTCTATACCAACTAGAATCACAGCAGTTTCTAAAACATGTATAGATAACATATTTACTAACATCAAACAATATAAGGTAGAGGTTATGGATATCGGATTGTCTGATCACACTTGCCAATTGATAAAAATACCATCATGCCGAAGCTTTGATGAAAAATTTTGGTATGTATTAAGAAGAAATCCAAGGTCTTACCTTAACGTTTTCTTAAAGTACTTGTCGCAAGTGAATTTTAAAAATGTTTATACCCAGAACAATCCTAGTGATGCTTTTAAAATTTTCCTGAATACTTTCACTCTTATATATGATCTCTGTGTTCCAGTAAGAAAATTAAGGTAAATTATAGGAAAAACCCTAACTGGAAAACTAAAGGCATATTAATATCTTGTAAAATAAAAAGACAATTATATTTAAAAAAAAAATTGCAAATTGTCCACTCATAACAAATATGTATAAAAAGTACTGCCAGATCATAAAAAGAATTACAAAGCAATCCAAAAAGAATTGTAACTTGAAATTCATTAATGAAAGTAGTAATAAAAGTAAAGCTGCTTGGCAAATTATCAAGCAAAACACGACGAAGACAAATAATATTAAGGAGGACAATAGATATACGTATTACATGTTGTTATAGTCAAAGATGACATTTTAGTAACAAAACCTTTTTGACATAGCCAATTTAATTAATGACCATTTTACTAATGTAAATAATACTATAACTGCAAGTAATGCTTCATATAAGCCTTTATTCGAACCAAATTTAAATAGCATTTTTATGACGCCAGTTAACATTGTAGAATTAAAAAATGTGCTTAGAGACTTAAAAAACAAAAGTAGTACAGGACATGATAATATACCGATGACAGTAATAAAATGTTCTATAGATTATATAGCAGAACCTTTAGTATATATTTTAAATTTGACATTAGAAACTGGAATATTTCCGACTGACTTAAAAATAGCGTTACTCAAGCCTCTACTTAAAAAAGGTGAAAAACTAGATATTAATAATTACAGACCAATTTCTCTCTTATCAAATTTTGCTAAAATTTTTGAAAAGATTATATATATTAGATTGGTATCGTTTTTGGATAAACACAACATATTAAATAAAAATCAATTTGGATTTCAGAAGGGTAAAAATACAACCTTAGCAATTTTTGAAGTTCTTAAACAAATATGGACTAATTTAGACCAGAGAAAATCTTGCGTTGGGCTTTTTATTGATCTTTCAAAGGCCTTTGATTGCGTTGTACACAGAATACTCTTAGAACAACTTGAAAGAATAGGGATACGGGGTAATGCATTAAAATTAATGGAATCTTATCTCTCAAATAGGACACAGGCTACAATAATAGATACGTTTGTAAAGGAAACTAAAACGATTACTAGAGTACAATCTGAATTTGAGAAAATTAATTTAGGTTTACCACAAGGGAGTGTAATGGGCCCGCTTTTGTTTCTTATTTACATTAATGAGCTACCCCTCATAATTAGTCATCTGTGTGTGATGTTTGCTGATGATGCCACAATTTTTCTAGCGAAAAATAATAATATGAACGATAATAAGTTATTGATGAAATTCATAATACACTAAACACAGTTGTAACCTGGTTATCATCAATAAATTTGAATGTTAATTTAGACAAAACCAAATTTATACAATTTAGAAATTATAAGAAAGAACCTTTGCAATTCAATATACAAATAAATGATAAACCAATCAAGGAAGTTAACGATACAACTTTTTTAGGCATAACTATTGACGCACATATTAATTGGAAATCACACATTGAAAAAATTAATAAAAGGATATCAAGCAGCTGCTATGCGATATCAATATTAAATAAAATAGCTTCAGAGGAGGTTGCCAAAAAGTCGTACTATGGGTATGTGTATCCACTGCTTACATATGGCATTATTTTTTGGGGTAATTCAGTCAATATACAGACTACATTTATTTTGCAAAAGAAGTGTATACGTATCATGTACAATATTAATAAATATGAATCTCTTAGAAATGTTTTCAAAGATTTTAAATTTCTAACTTTGACGTGTATTTATATACTAGAAATTTGCATTTTTATAAAAAGTAATAAGGACCATTTTCTAGAAAAGAGTAAATTAAAGAAAAATTTAAGATCGCAACATGAATTTGACATGTGTATAGTGAAAAGCTCTAGCTACATATTTAGTAAAAGCACTTTAATTTATGGAATAAAAATATTTAATCATTTACCTCTTACTATCAAATCTCTCGAAAATCCACTATTTAAGAGGCAACTCAAAGAATGGTTAATATTAAAATGCTTTTATAATTTGACGAATATTTTAATTGTAAAAACTGATGTTATTTATATTGTGAGATGAAATTATTGATTTATGTTTTATTGATTTTAAATTGATTGTAGTGATTATTAAATTGGAGATGAAATTAAAATTGTTTGTAATGTATAATTGTTTAATATCGAATTGTAATTTTTTATATTTTTATTATTGTACGCCCGAAAAGGGCAGACTGTTGACACTCAACTGAATTTGTAACAAGAACATACACAGTTATAACAATAAAGAATTATCTTATCTTATCTTTCAAATCGAACCAGTAGTTCCTGAGATTAGCGCGTTCAAACAAACAAACAAACAAACTCTTTAGCTTTATATATTAGTATAGATATGTGTATGCATGTATTGTTGGTGACACTAAATAAAATAAAAAAACAATTTTGTTTTTAAATTAAATATATTATGTACTTAAGATGAATAACGTATTGTTTAAGGATTAACAATTTAGGCAAAGGCAAATAAAACTATACATAAAATGATAAAATATTATTATTTTTTTTTATTTCGAAATTATACAATTTTTATTCTGAGAATCTATTTGACGACCCATCTGATGTAATGGTTGAGACGTCAGCTACTACACCAAGGGTTCCAGGTTCAACCCGGGCATTACAAACATGTGCATAAACATGTCTGTTTATAATGGTCTGGTGTTTTATGTATAATATATATGTATTTTTAAATAAAGTATATAAGTATGTTTATCCGTTGTTTAGTACCCATACTACAGGCTTCACGCTTAACTTAGATGGCGCTGTGTGAATGTCAGTGGATATTCATTATTATTAATAATATATGTACAAAGAAACACCCAGACCAATAAAAACAGACATGTTCATACACACACAATTCGTAATGCCTGGTAATCGTGCCTAGAAATAAGTCTTAGAAAAAATCTAAGTCTAGACAAGCAGGTAACTTCAAGGCAACTGAGGCGGCGGCATCTCGTATTGAGTCTCGTTCGGTCTTTTCGTCTTTCGCATCTTCTTCGGTTGTAGTTTCATCTGGCGAACACATACGTAATATCAGTCAAAAATAACTAACGAAAACTAACAAAAAAAATAAAATCTAAATTAGACATTTTCGATTTAGGTTCTTATAGAACAATTTTTAATTAATGTCAAATGAAGCTAGATATTTTTAAATAATGAACGTAACTAGTCATGTAAGCGGATGACACTACTCGGAAGTGTACTGACTACCGGGTATGTATTTGTAAAGTGACTACATGATAAGTGTCGAATATACTAGGTAGTGAAATTGTTTGCAATGTACTACTACCCGGTAGTGCAATGAAGTGCATATATGACTACCAGGTAGTGTCATGTAGTTTAACTACCGATTAGTGTCATGTAGTGTAACTACCGGGTAGTGTCATGTAGTGTATATATAACTATCAGGTAGCGTCATGTAGTGTAACTACCAGGTAGTGTCATGTTTGTTAAGTGACTAGTAGTGTCACGTAGTGTTTGTAACTACCGGGAAGTGTCATGTAGTGTATGTATCTCCCAGGTAGTGTTATGTTTGTTGAGTGACTACCGGGTAGTGTCATGTAATGCATGTAACTACCAGGTAGTGTCATGTTTGTTAAGTGACTACCGGGTAGTGTCGTGTCATATAGTAACTACCGTGTAGTGTATAGTAACTAGCGTGTAGTGTATATAAACTACCTTGTAGTGCACCTCCCTGACGTGTCGGTAGAGGCTGGAGTACCAGCCGAAGGCGGCCGAGCAGTGGCCGCAGCGGTACGGGGTCTCCGACGTGTGCATCGCCACTATGTGGTACTTTAGTTTGGCCGCGTTCTGGACACCAAAATCACATTTTTTTTTACTTTAAGTGTTCGTTATCAGCCTATAAAATGCCAGAGTTGCGCACAGGCCTTCGCACTGCATAGCCATATTCAGTGTAGCCACCTGAGTTTTAGAAAAAGGGACTTTTTGAGAAGTTAAAAAGAGCTAGATAGCCCTTTCATAATCTCCCGATCGTCGGGGGCTCAATGGACTGTTGTCCCCCTACCGGGAGGGCTAAGGTTCAAATCCCGACACGTACCAATGTGTTTACGAATTTCCAAATATATATATACGTTATCTGACGCTCTTACAGTGAAGGAAAACATCGCGAGGAAACCTGCGCACGCCTGCGAAGAGATTCAAAGGTTGCGCGTGAAGTCGTCCAACTCGCACTGGGCCCGCGTGGACGACAAGGCCTATAACCTATACGGGTAGGCTCGTGCCCCTCGGTGGGGACGTTTAATGAGCTGATGATGATGATGATTTTTCAATTAGAAAGATATAATGATACAGTCACCTGATAGGACTTCCCGCATATGTGGCAGAGATTTTCGTTCTTCTTGTTTCTATGCACATTCTGCATGTGCACGTACAGGGACGTGTGACACTTGAACGGCTGCAAAAGAACACTGACTTTGTTATTGACCCATTTGGTGTAGCGGTTGTGAGGTCGACTGCAACACCAAGGGTTCCGGGTTCGATCCCGGGCAGTACAAACATTTGTGTGCATGAACTTGTCTGTTTGTGATGGTCTGGGTGTTTTCTATGTATAATATGTATGTATTAGGGATGTTGCGGATGCTGTTTTTTTCACATCCGCGGATGCGAATGCGGATGCGGAGTTTTGAAGCCTGACATCCGCGGATGTGCATGCGGATGCGGAGTTTTGAAGGCTGACATCCACGGATGCGAATGTTTAAGATATTATTTAAATAAAATCTATTAATGAAGAATTAAAACAATGATAACTTAATTATTTACATTTTTATTGTAATCCAATCAACATAATACTTATTTTTATATTAAACACCTACTGTCGCTCCTAATAACTACTACTACTAATCGTTCCCATTGGTCATTGCCACGTGCAACCGGCTCGTGGCAATCGTCGGGCTTGCCCAATTTCTTTCTTGTAGCTACTTGCATGATATTCACATCCGCACGTTAATGCGGATGCGGGTGCAGATGCAGATGTCCAAATCTATGCGGAAGTTCCGCATTTGCGGATGCGGATGCGAATGTTCGCAACAACCCTAGTATGTATTTACAAAAAATATGTATATATATAAGTATGTTTATACGTTATTTAATACCTATAATACAGGCTTCACGGTTAACTTGGGGCTAGATGGCGCTGTGTGAATGTCAGTGGATATTTATTATTATCATGTATAAAATGCTCCCAACCGACGTGATGGGCAGACTTTTGCCACGGACACTTTTTGAGTGAGATTGTGAATTTTGTTAGCTAGTGGCTTACCACAGATTTCCCAATACAAGAGATGGGGCAAGCCGCGTTTAAAGTGCGACAAATGTAAGCTCAACGAGCATACACTGGCTGCCAGTTTACGCTCTGTGAGAAGAGTCAAGACGCACGAATATTAGAAGAAATTACCGGTTTTTTTCCAAAGTGCCATCCTGTGCAATTGTAACATGCCATCATCGCAATGAATCAGTAAATTTACCAAGAAATATAATAACTTTTCACAGGTAAGAACCGAAAGAAATTGCGACACTGGGACTGCCTATAAACTTGGCGGCTTGTCCAGTCTAATGTATATTCTGATGTCTGTGATCTAAGCCTTCCATACATTCCTGCCAGCCTAGTACTTTCAAACTACCTGCCCTACAAAATAATTTGCTTCACATCACATCTAAACTGCGATCCCTACAGCTAAAAGCCTAGTTGCTAACCTATTGCGTCACCAACCTTGTTGCACAGCTGACACCGGAACTTGATGTTGTGTAAGTGCTCCCAGTCGACGTGGTCCCGGAGTCGAGTCTTGTTCACGAACTTCTTGCCGCAATCGTTGCACTCGTAGCTGGAAGGTAGGTAGAGCCTATAGCGACCCGGTGCGGGGTATAGGCCTACACAGCACGGCCTTTTTAGAGTTCCGTGGCCAAATGGCAAATGGAACTGTTATAGATTCTCGTCATGTTTGTCTGACCGTATGTGTGTCACACCCTTTTATCTTTAGCCTTTTGACGACCCATCTGGTGTAATGTCGAGGCGTCGGCTGCTACATTTAGGGTTCCGGGTTCGATCCCCGGGCAGTACAAACATTTGTGTGCATGAACTTTTACTGTATTTTGTTATTGTATATCATCATCATCATCAGCTCATTAAACTCCAGCCCAAAGATGCGAGCAATACTCCATATGTGGACGCACCTGTGCCTTATAAAGCTGAAGACGCTGGTGGGTGGGAAGTATTGCTTCGCTCTGCCTAGCACACCCAGCTTTTTTGAAGCTAATTTAGCTTTGTCCTCCAAGTGACCAACGAAACTGAACATCACTAGAAATGTCTACACCAAGGATACCTATGTCAGCCTTTATATTTAAGGGAGTGCTACCGAACCTGCGCTCTTTTTTCAAGTATCAAAATTCATATTTTTAGTTTAGTATTTTAATTGTTTTTATTGTATATTTTTTGACGATCATAAGAGCTTTATGGAAGCCTAATTTGAAATAAATGGATTTTAACTTTCACTCTTTTACTTTTAAATGGAAACTATGATACTGGGCTATGGAATTGGGTTTTGGTGGTCTGGCTATCTGGTCTATGGGAGAGGCTATCTGGTCTATGGGAGAGGCTATCTGTCTATGGGAGAGGCTATCTGGGCTATGGGAGAGGCTATCTGGTCTATGGGAGAGGCTATCTGGGCTATGGGAGAGGCTATCTGGGCTATGGGAGAGGCTATCTGGGCTATGGGAGAGGCTATCTGGGCTATGGGAGAGGCCATCTGGGCTATGGGAGAGATGAGTCGTATATAATCAAAGGCGGCAAAGCAGGGGTTGATCTGCATATCGGTAGTCGAAATGAAACAGTAATTTTCCAGTCGATAGTCATTCTTGATGCCAAAGTCATTTTTCTTACGTGTTCTTGAAGGGTTTACGGCCATGTTTGATAATAAAGTGAACACAGAATCGGTGAACATTTGAATTTTATCTCTTTTTCGGCCGCCTTTGATGTTATACCAGTGAGATGTTACGGTAGAGGTACCTGAAGTCCGTCTCGCTGACGTGTCTGCGCGAGGCGCGCAGGTGCTGTCGGTACGTGGCGACGGACGCGAACCGCTTGTCGCACGACACGCACTCCAGCTCGCCGCCGTCCAACGCCTGCACATACATATATACTATTTAATACATATATATACTATTTTGATAACATATATGTACACAATTTTGATTTGGATATATATACAATTCAAAATAGATATATAATTCTAATAAATATACAATTTTGATTCTATATATATATATATACACTAGCTTTTGCCCGCGGCTTTTGTCCGGTATAATATCCCCCTCATCCCCTCTCTTTTAAGGCTTTTGGTGCCGATTTCCGAAAAAAGAAAAATGAAAGATTTATTGTTTGTGACTTACAGATCTCATACCTATTTTTAGCTTTCGACCTTAAAAACTGCGGAATATCGGATATGATACTTCCTCCCATATTTGAAGGGTTTGGGGGTGGATTTTTGAAAAAAAAAATTATGACATTTTTTCATTTCTGACAAATAGTACGCATACCAAATTTCAGCGTCGTACTACAAAAATTGCGGAATGTTCCATACAAACTTCGAACCCCCATTTTAGGGAAGTGGGGGCTTAAAATGAGACAAAAAGTAGCTTAAAACCTATTCTGGGTTACCTTCTATCAACATATCAAGTTTCAATAAAATCCGTTCAGCCGTTTAGGTGTGAAAGCGTAACAAACAGACAGACAGACAGAGATACTTTCACATTTATAATATTAGTATGGATATATATAAGAAGTTCGTGAACAAGACTCGACTCCGGGACCACGTCGACTGGGAGCACTTACACAACATCAAGTTCCGGTGTCAGCTATGCAACAAGGTTGGTGACGCAATAGGTTAGCAACTAGGCTTTTAGCTGTAGGGATCGCAGTTTAGATGTGATGTGAAGCAAATTATTTTGTAGGGCAGGTAGTTTGAAAGTACTAGGCTGCAGAATGTATGTATCAGAATTATATATATATATATATATATATATATAACTCTGATACATACATACACAATTCATAAATGTCAATTCTGATATATATATATTCAATCCTAATAAAATACTATATACATATACAATTCTAATACAAACATACAATTATTATAAATATATTATATATACAATTTCGATATACATAAACAATTCTGATACATAAATATACAATTTTAATACAAACACATACAATTTTGTTACATACATATATACAATTTAGATAAATCTCATTTATTGTATTTCAACCTATGATCACCAATAAACTAGCTACATGCACAATCACGAAGAAACGTCGACCAACAAGTGTCCGAGCCGCACGACACATACGCATAATTATTATTATATTTATAACGTAAAAATATTCATTAAACATTTGACCTTAATGCGTCATAGAAAGAGTGCATCATCATCAGCTCATTAAACGTCCCCCACCGAGGGGCACGAGCCTACCCGTATAGGGTGATTAGGCCTTAGTCGTCCACGCGGGCCCAGTGCGGATTGGACGACTTCACACACAACCTTCGAATCTCTTCGCAGGCGTGCATGAAGGTTTCCTCACGATGTTTCCCTTCACCGTAAGAGTGCAAAATCAAAAAAAATATGATAGTAAAAAACTATGTTGTCACAAAAAAATATGATAATAACAATTGACGATTCAAAAGTATCCGTAACAGATTTATTTGAATAAAGATTGTTTTTCTTTCTTTCTTTTAAAAGCACGAGCACACTACAATGTCACTATGACATGTAGCGAGCGACGTGATTATGAATGAAAGTTCTGCCCAACCAGGCCAGACTTTAGCCGCGGACACTTTATGATTTTTTTTATGTTACAAGTGTACAGGACGGTCAGGACGCTCACCGGATGGTAAGTGATACGCCTGACCATGACAGAGCGGCATTGAAGGAGACCAACAACTGATAGACAGTTATTATCCTCCATCAATGCCGCACTGCGCCCGACACCCGAGACAACAGATGCATGCACGCACGCGCACACACACACACACACACACACACACGCACACACACACATTCTCATTTACACTCACATTTATACACATCTACTTGCATGTTGCCCATTTTGTTCCTTAATAATGATTTTAAATAAATTTTAATATACTTTATATCTGATGAATAATTATGATTACTTATGTCTAAAATTAATTATTAATTAAATTTAAATTTGTTGTTTTGATGATAATTATCCTATCTTCCATTAGTTTACGTGTTTGTTTTATTATTTATTATTATTGTTTAATATTCATTAGTTTATTGTATAATTATTTATGTAGTGATGTGTACTTAGTTTATGTAATATTGGTTTTATAACTATGCATTTAGATTAAAATTTGATTCGTTTTGCACTAGCCCGCTTACCTATATACATTTTTCTTCTACCTAAAGTATTGCCTGGCAGAAATTGCTACCTTAGCAATAAGGCCGCCTACTTTGTACTTGTCGTTTGTTGTTACTTAATAAATAAAAAAAAATAAAAAAATTATTGCTTCTTCACAAGTCACAATTTCAACATGTGGTCCTTATTAGCTACTTACAATACACAATTTATTTTTGTACCTTTATTGTGAAGCAATTGGATGTGGCTCAGCTAATGTTGGTAAATATGGTACTAGTACCTATTTACAACGCTGCTTTTCAGCCAACTCCACGTCTCGTCAGGTGTTACACGAGGTTAGTGATATGAGGGCCAACTACATTAATGGTACTTGTTGTATTGTATTTTTTTTCTTATGTGCAATAAAGACTTTTTATCTTATCTCATCATCATCATCATCTCATTAAACGTCCCCACCGAGGGGCACGAGCCTACCCGTATAGGGTGATTAGGCCTTAGTCGTCCACGCGGGCCCAGTGCGGGTTGGACGACTTCACACACAACCTTCGAATCTCTTCGCAGGCGTGCATGAAGGTTTCCTAACGATGTTTTCCTTCACCGTAAGAGCGTCGGAAAACGTACATATATTTTTCGAAAATTCGAAAACACATTGGTACGTGTCGGGATTTGAACCTCAGCCCTCCCGGTAGGAGGGCGACAGTCCACACCATTGAGCCACCGACGCTCTGATATTTATCTTATCTTAATGGATAATGTATACTGGATCTCTGTGCACTTTATAAGAATGATGTATGTACGAGTGCTCAAAATGTTATTTGTGGAAATCGTTTCATGTTCCTCACAGGACAGGCTTAGCCTAGTGTGGGGACCAGGGTACACCTTTGTTAATTGTAATGTTCTTTTCAATAAATTTATTATTAATTTAATTAATTAAAAAAAAAACAATCAGCTGCGCAAGACATTATCAGCGCGTATTGGAAATTATTGTCATTGAAAGAGTTTTTTGCATAGGTAGGTGCTGAAACATATACGCAACTGCTTTTCAACACAACACACACACACCACACACACACACACGCACACACATACACACACACACACCACACCACACAGACACACACACACACGCACACACACACACGCACACACACACACACGCACACACACACACATTCCTTACTATTTTTTGTTTGTTAATATCCCAAATTAATTTTTTTATTATCTTTTATCATACTTTTGTTTTTTTTGAGATATATATATGACTAAATGTTAAAATTATGTAGCCCTCATGACCTATTTCTCGTTTAACACGTAAAGAGAAAAAGTGTGTGGCTGTAAATCAGCGCTGTCTGAGATTCCTGGTCGCAGATGAGCACACGCTGAGCTGCTTCCTGTTGTTGTCCTTGTTACTGCATTGTTTGTACAATAATATTTGACACAATAAACACAATTTATTTATTATTATTATTAATGAAATGTGTTACCTTATGCGTCCTCATGTGTCGTCCCAGGTTCGACTTCCAGTGGTACACGCGTCCGCAGCGGGGACACGGGTACCGGTTCTGACCCTTGTGGAGGACGCTGCGATATTCAATAGTTTACATCAGAAAAATTACCGGGTATAAGAGAACTAATGTTTGTGTCGCTCGATTGTCGACTATCGATGTCGATAGTCGACAATAGTTGGACAAAGGCAATAGTATCGATCGGCCTATGGATACTATCGACAGCTTAGTTTAATAATAAATAAATAAATATCCACTGACATTCACACAGCGCCATCTAGCCCCAAGTTAAGCGTGAAGCCTGTATGGGTGCTAAACAACGGAATAAACTTACTTATATACATTTTTTTGTAAATACATACATATTATACATAGAAAAACACCCAGACCATTACAAACAGACATGTCAATGTACACAAATGTTTGCACTGCCCGGGGATCGAACCCGGGAGCCTTGGTGTTGCAGTGTAGTGTGTATAGCCAACCTCCCACACATAGAAATAAGTTAGTATATAAGCGTAGTTGTAAGTTATTGATAGACAATATACTTAGAGTGCGCACTCAATACGTGTTTTCATTCCGTCTCCCGGTGTCCCACATTGCAGCAGTCGACCTCTCAACCGCAACACCAAATGGGTATTTAATATGGTAGGAAACTTTTCTTATTAAAATGATATAAATGCGGCATTTAAACGTATCCATAGTTAAAAAGTGTTACTTGAGATGATATGTATAAGTTTTCTTCGAGCTGAATATCTTCCCGCAGAGTCCGCACCGCGGTTTGCCCCCCAACATCTCCGGCTCCGGCTCTTTCTCTTTCACACCATTCTCTTTCTTAGTCTGCGAGAGAAGAAACTGTTTTTATAATAATAATAATAATATTACCGTCTGTCTCTATTTTACTGTGAGACTAGTGTAATGACAGGCGTCGGCAGTCTCCCCCATAGCCCAGATATTCAGTCCACCAAAACCCAATTCCATAGCCCAGTATCGTAGTTTCCATATATTTACAATAGTCTTTACACCTGGCGGGGGTCATCATGGGTTGTATCATATTGTGCATTCTATGATGGCATCCGCCACGTGTAACACATACAGCCACACACACAAACACGTGTAACACTTACAAAGATTAAACATTCGAAAAAAGGCCTCTGTGCTGTTGGCTTCGGCCCCACACATGCCTTCCAAAGGACCGGGCCACTATTTGGCGCGTGAATCTTAAGGATTTCGAAAACATAATAATATATTTAATTCAGATAAAGCCCATATTAATTTTTAGTATTACATAAACTTAATCACTATGTTAGTATCATTTGTTTTCCTCGATGTTTTCCTTCACCGTAAGAGCGTCGGATAACGTACATATATTTTTCGAAAATTCGAAAATACATTGGTACGTGTCGGGATTTGAACCTCAGCCCTCCCGGTAGGAAGGCGACAGTCCACACCACTGAGCCACCGACGCTCTCATTTTCTTAACACTAAGTAAATTCTCATTTATTCTTAACACTAAGTAAATATAAAAAGCTAATTATTAACAACTGTAATAGAACTGGGTATGCAATTGTACCCAATGGCGCAGCATCGTGGCGTCCCAGCGCTCTGCAAACACCTTCAGGAGACTGTTGGAGCTGGCGCGGAGCCGAGATAGCAAGGAGGCGGACCGCTTTCGCATGATTGCGTAAAAATCGTCGGTAACGTTTATAGTGTGACAAGAGAGGTAAACACAATTGTTATAAATTATCAGTATTTCATAAAATTATCAAATTTTATGAAATAGTTTTGTTAAAATCGCTACATGTTTGGAAACACTGTCTTCTTTTTATTAGTTTACAAGAGAGAATATTGGTGTCGAGATATACAAAAAAATATTGTAATTATATTTATTTTATCTGTGACATTACCAAATTTTTGAAAACAGTCTTGATAAAAACTACCAAATTTTTGAAAATAATCTTGTTAAAAAATACCAGATTTTTGAAAACAGTTTTGTTAAAAACTACCAAATTTTTTAAAACAGTTTCGTTAAAAATCACCAAATTAAAAACACTCTTAACTCTTTCTTAGTCTACAAGAGAAAAAAGAGTTTGTATAATTTTACAAATAGTTTTGTTAAAAAATTGCCAAATTTTGAGAACATTGTTTTTAGCTCAATTCTATTTCTTAGTCTACAAAAGAATCAAAAGAGTTTGTAAAATTTCCTAAAACAGATTTTTAAAAATTACCAAATTATGAAAAAATCGTTATGTCAGAAATTACACCAATTTTGTAAAAAATACCAAATAAAAAAATATAATTTAACTTACCCTTTTTTTTTAAGTCAGTTTTATTCAAAATAATATTTTTTTTGTGAGCGCCAGTGACTCTATGTTGTGAAGACGCAGGTTCAAATCCCGCAAAGTACCAAACCGCTTTCGAATATTCAAAAGTAACGTTATCCGACGCTCTTACGGTGAAGGAAAACATCGTGAGGAAACCTTCATGCACGCCTGCGAAGAGATTCGAAGGTTGTGTGTGAAGTCGTCCAATCCGCACTGGGCCCGCGTGGACGACTAAGGCCTATTGAGCCGATGATGATAACATGTTTGTAGATATTAAAAATTCACTGACCTTATTCTCTTTTATCTTTTGTACACTAGTTCCTTTCATCACTTCAGTCTTTTTTACTTTCTTAACTATCTTTTCTACTTGCGTCTCTTCTTTGACATCTAAAAAGTCGACGTTGTCAGCTGAAACAAAATATTAAATAAAAATCCGCTGACGTTCGAGTTTGGAGTATTATTTCAGCTCACGAGCTTCGGGATCTTGTGCCTATTTTGTACAGTAATAAATATCCACTGACATTCACACAGCGCCATCTAGCCCCAAGTTAAGCGTGAAGCCTGTATTATGGGTACTAAACAACGGATAAACATACTTATATACGTTTTTTTTTGTAAATACATATTATACATAGAAAACACCCAGACCATTACAAACAGACATGTTCATGCACACAAATGTTTGTACTGGCCGGGGATCGAACCCGGAACCCTTGGTGTTGCAGTCGACCTCTCAAACGCAACACCAGATGGGTCGTCAACAGTATTTAACTTTGACTTTGTAACAGCCATGGCTATGATGAGATGGCCTGTGCTCTAAACAGGGTTCTTATAGGCTATACATATATCGATACAGACATACCTACTTCGGTATTATCACATATATAAAGAGGCATGTCGTCAGAGCTCGCCGATCCCGCGTCTTCTTCCATTTTCTTCTGTTCTAACTTCTTTTTTGATTTCACTTTTTTTGTCTTTTCATTGTTTGTCTGTGGACGAGATTTGAATTTAAATTTGTTTGTAATTTAATTTAATTTAAAAAATATATTTTTCATTTATTATGTACACTAGTATGCCTCAAATCCCATGTATATTATTTCATTCTAAGGTTGCCTGGAAGAAATTGCAATTTGCAATAAGGCCACCCATTTAGTGTACAATAAAAATTAAATAAATAAATAATTTGAACATTGGATTCACGTCGTGTTTATTATTATTTATTGAAATAAAACAAAATAAATAATTTTTAATTTGGATCACCAACAGCTTAATTTAAATTTCGAACATCCCGGTGTAATGGTTGAGATGTCGGGTTCCGGGTTCGATCCCCGGGCAGTACACACACTTGTGTGCATGAACATGTATGTTTGTAGTGGTCTGGGTGTTTCTATGTATAATATGTATGCATATACAAAAACAAATATATTTAAGTATGTTTATCCGTTGTTTACTATCCATATCACAGGCTAATGCCTTTTATGGGGCTAGATGGCGGTGAGTGAATGTCAGTGGATATTTATTATTACCTCTAAATTAGGGGATGGAAATTTGTTTTAGACTCAGCAATTTTTTTTACAGCTCTATATTACAATGAAATATTAAATTAAATTAAAATTAAATATCTACACACATTCACACAGCGCCATCTAGTCCCAAACTAGGCATTAGCCTTTGATACGGGTACTAAATAACGGAAGCCTGAGAATTTATTTATAAAATTAGTCAGATACGCTGAACAAAGCCTGGGGCAAAAGCTTGTAGCATACAAATTATGGACTACACAAATTACCTTCTTTGTCGTTTTTTTCCTCTTCACCTTTTTAACCTCGACTTGTACGCTTTGTACAAACGCCTCGGCTTCCGCCTCTCTGTGTGCGTTCTCATGTTTGAGTCCATTCACCAACTCCTGGAACATCAAATTTATTCGAATGCAAATATGTATATGTGGTGTATATATATATATATATAAACTCTGTGCATGCCACTTTTTCTATGTATAAATATCCACTGACACTCACACAGCGCCATCTAGCCCCAAGTTAAGCGTGAAGCCTGTATCATGGGTACTAAACAACCGATAAACATATTTATATTTATTTTTTTTGCAAATACATACATATTATACATAGAAAACACCCAGACTATAACAAACACATGTTCATGCACACAAATGTTTGTTCTGCCCGGGGATCAAACCCGGAACCCTTGGTGTAGCAATTAACGCCTCGACTGCTACACTAAATGGGTCGTCAAATTATAATTGTTTATTATCATCAGCTCATTAAACGTCCCCACCGAGGGGCACGAGCCTACCCGTATAGGGTGATTAGGCCTTAGTCGTCCACGCGGGCCCAGTGCGGATTGGACGACTTCACACACAACCTTCGAATCTCTTCGCAGGCGTGCATGAAGGTTTCCTCACGATGTTTTCCTTCACCGTAAGAGCGTCGGATAACGTACATATATTTTTCGAAAATTCGATAAATACACGATAGTACGTGTCGGGATTTGAACCTCAGCCCTCCCGGTAGGAAGGCGACAGTCCACACCACTGAGCCACCGACGCTCTATATCTATAATTGTTTAATATCCTGAATAAAGAAGAATAACAAAAAATATTACTTTGTTTACAGTTCTTTTCCTTTTCACCTTCGTAACTTGTACGTTTTCCACAAACGCCTCGGCTTCAGGCTCGCTGTGTACGGTCTCATGTTTGATTCCCTCCACCGTCTCCTAGAACATAACAACAAATAAAAAATTAAACAAAAAAATCATCATCATCAGCTCATTAAACGTCCCCACCGAGGGCCCCTCCCCTCCCCGTACGCGGGTGTAGTCGGCCTTAGTCGTCCACGCGGGCCCAGTGCGGGTTGGATGACTTCACGCACAACCTTTAAATCTCTTCGCAGGCGTGCGCAGGTTTCCTCACGATGTTTTCCTTTACTGTAAGAGCGTCGGATAACGTACATATATTTTCGAAACTTCAAAAACACATTGGTACGTGACGGGATTTGAACCTCGGCACTCCCGGTCGGCACTCCTGTGTTTCGGGATGAGGGCACTGTAGCTAGTCACATTACCGGATATGAGAGACCTAACATCTGTCGTCTCGGGTTATGGTGCGGCATTGATGGAGAATAATAACTGTCTATCAGTTGTTGGTCTCCTTCAACGATCTGCCATGGTCAGGCGTATCTCTTACCATCCGGTGAGCGTCCTGTACACATATAACATAAAAATTATTTTACCTCATCACGCAAGCTGTCCTCCACCTTGATCTTGACTTCGTCATCAGGGTACGCGAAGCAGTCAACGTGGCGACTCTGGAGACGAGCTGGTCTCTCCAGGGATACCTTGCATGGCAACCCAGTCTGTGAGAGACACAAAATGTTGAATTTTACCCAAAGTCGCACACACACAAATGTACACGAAAGCACACACACACGAGACACACGACACACACACATATACACAACCGCAAGTCTTAAATCTGTTATATCTTTGAAAATATTAATTGAAATCATATGCTGTAAATGACCATCTACACGTCGTCGTGAAGTCGTCCAATCCGCACTGGGCCCGCGTGGACGTCTAAGGCCTAATCACCCTATACGGGTAGGCTCGTGCCCCTCGGTGGGGACGTTTAATGAGCTGATGATGATGATATGACCATCTATATAGATACATTGTAGATTTAATATATATATGTATATTAAATCTACAATTTATTTAAGGTATTCAATTGGATAATGATTAATGCTGTATTGGTTATAATCACTGCGAAAATTGGCCATTATTTGTCGAAAAAAGGAAATGACAAAAAAGATATATTGTGGGATATCCATAAAAGATAAATTACAATACTCAGTACATTATTTTGATAAAAAAAACGGCATTTCTCCGCTATTTAATGGATGTTATTATACATATAAACCTACCTTTTGAATCACTCCATCTATTAAAAAAAACCGCATCAAATTCAGTTATGTAGTTTTAAAGACTTAAGCGTACATAGGGACATGAGGACAAAAACAGTGACTTTGTTTTATGCTATGTAGTGATTTAGCTACCTGTTGAAATTGTACCAGCTTCTCATATGACTTCTTGACCAACGTCTTGAACTGTTCAAACCTACACAGTAGACGTTTGCACTCCCAGCACACACGCACACACAAGTTGGAGAAGTCATACACCTGGAAATATACCGTTTATGATAAGTTTATGTCAGTGGTCCAGAGAAAGTTGATGATTTCGGTGTCCTGGTTGAGATGTCAGCTAGGTACTATACAAATGGTAACTGGTTCGATCCTTGGGCAGTACAAACATTTGTGTGCATGAACATGTTGTATCTGTCTATCAATTGTTGGTTTTCTTCAATTCTGCTCTATTATGGTTGGGGGGTGTCACTTGTCAGATGAGCGTTCACCTATACACTTATAACATAAAGAAATATGAGTAAAAACAAGTGTTTGTATGAGACTCATGCCCATATTAAATGCTGGTGCCCTGTATTACAAGACAACAAAACATTTCTATTTGGTGCACACCCAAAACATTGTCCAAGTACAAAACAAGAAAAAAGTAAGAAAAAAAGTTCCTTTGCCAACAGTCAGGTGATTCAGCCTGCCATTTCTTTATCAAACTAAACATTGTACTTTAATTTCACTATAGTTTTAGGACTTCCATAAAAAACATAATTTTTATTTCAATGCTCAAGACCACAGAAGCAGTTCCCTAAAGTCTAAATCAACCACCATGTTCATGTGAACAAATATTTGCAATGCACGGAGATCGAATACGGAATCCTTCGTGTAATAACATACATTTAATCATACAACAAAACGGTCGCAAAAACTTTATGAAAACATAATAAATATATGAAACCCATGGGAATTTTGATTTGAAAATATATTTCATTATTATGTATCACACAGTAAACTACTTACGGGGATTTCATTTAGTATTTGCGAGTATAAGTTATAAAATCCAGTTTCGCCGATATAATACAGGTTTCTTCCAGAACACAAGCAGCCAGTGCACAAATTCTCCATTTTCACTCACAAAACTACGACATACCACTAAACAAACAAATTGCTGATAGGAAGAACTTAGTTAACAGTTCTTTTTAATATTTAATTAATGGATTTAAAATAAAAGAAGAAAATTATAAAAATCATAGATGCATTTTATTTACTCTGAAGCGTCTGTCTTTTGCAGTGTTGCCACCTCAGTTTAGAAAAAGGGCTTTTTGAGAAGTTAAAAAGAGAGATGATGGGGGCTAGATGGGGCTAGATTGCGCATCAAAAGTTTTTTGTTCGAAAAATGCTGAAATAATTAGGGCACGAAGGCGTTTTTTTTTTCAGTTCTTCTAAAAAAGTCATCATGACCGATGAAATAGCAAATAAGTACTTGTTAACATGTCGAATCTTCAAAATTTGGTAATATTTTCAAGCCAGTGAAATAGAGCCAGATTGCTCTTTTCGGGCTAAATCGTTTAAAAATGGAGTTCACCTATGCTAAAAAGTGCTAGATCTAGCTACAAAAGGGCTAAGGTGGCAGCACAGTTTTGTCAGTTTGACATTATTGATTTGACACCAGTGATGAGCCTACTAGATATACGTTCATAGTCGATTGACTTAAAATAATATACTGGCCCACTGCCACTCCAATTTGGTTAGATAAAGACCTTCAGTGCCGGATTAAGACAGCGCGGGGCCTGTAGCAAATTCTGTCAAGGCCCCTGGTTTTGTTTTAGGATCCCTAGTTAAGGGTAAAATCTAGCCGTTTGAAGGATAGAAATGTATCAATAAATCGATTATTAGACAGTGACGTTGAAAAGTCCTACTTCTTTTTACGCTACTTTTAATTTTAATTTATTTTGTTGCGGTCGAACAAGTAGGTAGGTCCACTTGTAGCGCGGGGCCCCTCAATCCGCGGGGCCCGCAGCATTTGCTACTCTTGCTTTATGGCTAATCCGGCCCTGAAGGCCTTCCTATAAATCATTCAAAGGAATGCATGGTGAAGTTGGACTGGGTTACAAAATATGTATGTTGGTTGATTAGTAAGCCGAAGTGCCTCTCTATACTATCGTATAAACCGAACCTTGGGCAACATCGCGAGTAGTGTAGGGGACAGGTATCGATCGACTGAGAACTCTCGGTATTCTCGGGGGCAGCACTAACCAGTAGACGTCAAAAACTCGCTCGCTTAAAATTTGTTTATATTGTACGAGAAATATTAAATATTTTATTTCAACAAATATGGCTCCATCGACGGCCGCAGTGGAAATAACCGATATATTCAACGATATTATCACAAACAATTTGAGATACTGCGCCATATGTTTACGCACAGAACAAGAAAGAATGCTAGTTGAACCCAATTCTTATATGAAATGTTTGTCTATTTTGAATCTTAAGGATCCAGTGGTGAGTGCCCACTGTCTTATTACTTTGTCTTAACGTGGTATCCCAAATTCTAGACTAAATGAAGTAGGAAAATCATGTTGGAAGATGTATAAAGTATGTATACCACTGTCTAGCTCCCGTCACATATTTACCCACCTCCCGTAACAGCAAGAAATGGTTAGTAGGTGGTAGACTCGGTGCTGAGTCGTCTAGGAAGGTTCCACGGTAGTGCCACATATCGTCCGGTGAAATAGGAAGTGTTTTGCACTTGTGTTTCGGATTTCGAAATGTACCTAGCTAAAAAAAAATCTAGATACTTATAAGAGACCTATCATCTGTTGTTTCGGGTGACGGGTGTAGGGCAGTGTTGATGGAAAGAATGACTTCATTAATTAAAGTAAAGTAAATATTTATTCCCAAAAACAAAATACACAGGCAAAATTATTAAGACATTCTCTGACCCTTACACAACGCAATGCCTGTGTGCAGGGGGCAGCACACAAATAACAATATCTCTTAACACTGCATCTGTCATGGTCAGGCATATAATTAATGTTATAAAAAACCTATAGAAAATTATATATCAGATGAATGTGTTCACCCTATACGGGTAGGTTCGTGCCCCTCGGTGGGGACGTTTAATGAGCTGATGATGATGATGAATGTGTTGTCTTGCTACATACAGTATTTCTGTCCATACAATATTTATTTATTTATCATTACAGTCATGTGGTTTATTATAAGTTCTTATAAAGTTCAATAGGTACATAACACATGAACCCTGAAGGGCACAATAATGAAAATCATGACAAAATGCACATAGCCTTACATACTAATACTTTCAAACTATATTAATAATATAAACTTCGCCTTGGTTGGAGGTTTCTATTGTTATGTCTCGTCTGATAAGTATTCTGCGGTGGTATAGTAAGCTTTATTTAACAACAATTGCTTTAATTTGTTCCGAAATTGCTGAAAGTTTTTTTCTGTCTTATAATTAGTGGAATCTTATTGTATATTTGTATTGACTTATAATAAGGGCAAGTTTTATAAATTTCCATTTTTAGTTCTGGTAGTGCTAGCTGATTTTTAAATCTAGTCATCATCAGCTCATTAAACGTCCCCACCGAGGGGCACGAGCCTGCCCGTATAGGGTGATTAGGCCTTAGTCGTCCACGCGGGCCCAGTGCGGATTGGACGACTTCACACACAACCTTCGAATCTCTTCGCAGGCGTGCATGAAGGTTTCCTCACGATGTTTTCCTTCACCGTAAGAGCGTCGGATAACTTACATATATTTTTCGAAAATTTGAAAATACATTGGTACGTGTCGGGATTTGAACCTCAGCCCTCCCGGTAGGAAGGCGACAGTCCACACCACTGAGCCACCGACTCTCTCTAAATCTAGTATTCGTGCGAAATTCATAGTACGAAGGATGTTTACGTACGAAACTAGCCATTTACAGTATGTATACAGACGTGAGGGTAAGCAATTTCAATTTGATGAAATGTGGCTTGCAGCTGTCTGTTTATATATTTGTAATCAACTAAATATTTAAGTCTAGCTCCCTTTAACCTATTGCAGTCCACTGCGATAGGTTGAAGGGAGAGAGTGCCGTATTTATATGTATTTGTAGTTAAGTTACTATATTGTACTAAAGCTGATGGAGTGATGGTGGTTGATTCATAAAAAAAATATGAGTCAAGTCAGAAATATTTCTAAAATATTATACTACTAAATAAGATGTCTTTACTCAATGATAGACAACCCATTTGGTGTTATGGTTGAGATGTCGGCTCTTACACCAAGGGTTCTGGGTTAGATTTCTGGACAGTACAAACATTTGTGTGCATGAATATGTCTGTTTGTAATGGTCTGGGTAACCGGCGCTGTATTCGTGGACCTTTCGGCTGCATATGACACAGTTAATCTGAGGCGACTTTTGTGGAAGGTGGAGTCCATGACTAACGACTTCAAATTCGTCACATTACTCTGAGAACTTACATAATCGTCGCTTCCAGGTTCATCTCTTGCAGGATTGTAGCCGTTGGCGGTCTCAAAAAATGGTTTACCACAGGGTAGCGTTCTCGCTCCCTTACTTTTTAATATTTATACCAATGACCCCAAACACGAGGCGCTTTTCATATGCAGATGATCTTGCGCTTACCTGTCAGGCAAATAGCTTTGAGGAGGTTGAAGCTAATCTCTCGGCAGCGCTAACTAACCTAAGTTGCTATTACAAAGATAATTCCCTCAAACCTAATCCCTCAAAAACTGTGTCGTGTGCTTTCCATTTGTGTATTAGCCAGGCCAGCCGTAGATTGAACATCGTATGGCAGGGCGTTCCTATTGTTCACCGATGTATCTTGGCATTATGCTAGACAGATCGTTGACGTACAAGAAAATTGCCAGAATATAAGGAAAGGTACATGCTCGCAACAACATGCTGAAGCGCCTTACTACCCCAAATGGGGTGCTTCACCCCATGTTCTTCGAACGTTTGGTTTGGCGCTCTCCTTTTCTGCGGGCGAGTACGCATGCCCTGATTTGGGACGAGATGAGCCGAATCATAACAGGCTGTCTCAAGCCTACACCGATCAACCAACTACATCCACTGGCAGGAATAGCTCCCCCAGAGATTCGCAGAGGTGTTGCTAGCTCTCTGAAAGAGCTAAGATGGATAGCTTGGCGTGAAGTCGGGCCGCATCACACTTGACTCCGCATGTGGACGACTAAGGACCGCTCACCCGCACGTAAGGGTAGACTCGTGCCCTCGGTGGGGACGTTTAATGGGCTGGTGATGATTCAACATCATCATCATCAGCTCATTATATTACTATTGAGAAATAATAGACGCATTTTAAAATTAACAAAATGAGTGCCATACATGTCATGCCCAAAGGACCAACGACTTGCTAAAGGTCGCTTGTAGAGGCTGGATGAGGAAGCGGAGGAACGGATATTGGACACGATACCTATTTGGATGTCTACGGTTCTTGCAGTGGGACTGCGATAGGTTGAAAAGAATATCTTTATAGACTATTGATGATACCTTCACTCACCTGACAACGTGATAATCTGTGTGTCAGTCCCAACAGTGGGCACGAGCATCCCACACGCCATCGTCTGCTGTATCACCAATCCCATGCCCACAGTTGGTCTGGGGATCACCGTTCAACCGTTATTTTTTTATATTACATATAAATATACCTATTGCAAGAATCACTGTACTGAATTTATGAATTAGTACAATACAATGTATTCATAGCAAATTTCCCTTTTTCAGATAGATAAGATTATAATGTAATTTTAATTATTATTTTCATCAATCTATTGCCAATTAACTTACAAATAAAGTTTATTATTAGAAATGTTCATCATCGCTCATTAAACGTCAGCCCCACCGAGGGCACGAGCCTACCCGTATAGGGTGAATTAGCGCCGTAGTCGTCCACGCGAGGTCCCAGTACAGAGAGTGGACGACTTCACACAACAACCTTCGAATTTTCTCGCAGGCTGATTGCAGCGTTTCCTTCACGATGTTTTCCTTCCAGTAAGATGCGTATCGTAATCGTAATATAATTCGAAAATTCGCAAACACATTGGTAGTGGCGTGATTATATTAATTATTATATATATATATGCTGTTAAAATCGAAATAATAGTTATGTAAGGGAAATATTTTAAAAATCGAATTTACTAGGTGGGCAGACTTGATACTGAGTCGTTAAGGATGCGAGTGTTATGCATCCTGTGTTGTCGGCTGAAGGACCACTGCCGCTAGTCACATTAATAAAAATATAAATAAATATCCACTGACACTCACACAGCCACATCTAGCCCAGTTAAGCGTACAGCCTGTGTTATGGTACTAAACACGATAAATATACTTTAATACATGGTTTTCGGGCGTAATATCATGACAATTATAGATAGAAAACACCCGAGACCATACAAACAGACAGGTTCAGGCACACAAAGTATGTACGTGCCCGGGGATCAACTCCGAACCCTTGTGGTGCAGCCGACCTCTCAACCGCAACACCAATGGTCGTCAACGATTACCGGTATGAGAGACCTGACATCTGGTATCTCGGGTGGGCCGCGTGCGCATTGATTGGAGGATAATAGACTGTCTTCAGTTGTTGGTCTCCTTCAAGGCTCTGTCATGGTCAGGCGTATCATTACCATCAGTGCGCGTCCGTGACCGTCTTGTCACTTCGATATCATGAAAAAACTGAGAACCCCTTTTTTTGAAGTCGGTTAAAAATAGTTCATTTCTAATTAAGATTATTCGATATATTTCCAACTCACGCGGTATAAACCGTAAGGTTGGATGGAGCGCTGGTTCCCGCAGCAGAGCACTCCCGAGGCTCTATTCATCATCCACCACCACCACCAGGTCCGGTTTCATGTTGTCGCTGTCATGGCTGGGACGACACATTATTTAGGTTTAGTCCTACTTATAAATGGGAATGTTTGAGTGATTGTGTTAGAGAGAGAGTGTTTGTGTTAGAGAGAGAGTGTTAGGGAGAGAGATAGTGTGTGTTAGGGAGAGAGATAGTGTGTGTTAGGGAGAGAGATAGTGTTTGAGTTAGAGTGCTTGTGTTAAAGAGAGAATGTTTATGTTAAAGAGAGAGTGTTTGTCTTAGAGTGAGAGTGAGTGTTTGTGTTAGAGAGAGAGAGTGTGTTAGGGAGAGAGATAGTGTGTGTTAGGGAGAGGGGAGATAGTGTGTGTTAGGGAGAGAGATAGTGTGTGTTAAGAAGAGAGATAGTGTTTGAGTTAGAGTGCTTGTGTTAGAGAGAGAGAGTGTTTGTCTTAGAGAGAGAGAGTGTTTGTGATAGACAGAGAGTGTTTGTGTTAGAGAGAGAAAGCGCTTATGTTAAAGAGAGAGTGTTTGTTATACAGTGTTTATGTTAGAGAGAGATAGAGAGTTTCTGTTAGAGAGTTAGTGTTAGAGAGAGAGAGGGGTGTTTGTTTATAGAGAGAGAGGGTGTGTGTTAAAGAATATGAAGTGTTGGGTTAGGCAGCATTGGTGAATGAACAGTGACAGCTATTTTTTATTGTATATATTTTTATAGTGTCTAAAAGAATGACATGGGTTAAAAAAAAAACTCACGGCAGTATCAGGGTGTCGTCGGCCTCCGGTGACGTGTCTCCCGGCCTCACCGTCACCACCACGTCGCCCCCCACCTCCGTCTGACAAACGTCACATGTCATCAGCTAAGCTCACTTCCAATGAGTGGCAGATAATTGTAGCAGATAAAAAGCAATGGTCATGGTCGAAAAAAGACTTGGTACCAAAAAGGCTGTTTTCATTTATAACCTTTGATTGCAACGTGAAAATCATCATCAGCTCATAAACCCCCCCCGCAGGGCACGAGCCTACCCGTAAATATGATAGGGCTCTTAGTCGCCAGTGGGTGAACCGACTTCACACACAACCTTTGAATCTCTTCGCAGGCACGCGCAGGTTTCCTCACGATGTTTTCCTTCACGTTAAGAGCGTTCGGATAACTAACATAATTTCGAAATTCGAAAACACATTGGTACTCGTGCGGATTTAACCAACGCCATCCCGGTAGGAAGGTAACAGTCAACACTATTGAGTCACCGACGCTCTAGTGTGCTTTTTATTTGGAATAAATGTAGTTTGCAGAGCGCCATCTACCATCAGTACATTACCGGATACTCGTCACCAACCACCAGCACCTCGGTCTGGACCAAATCCATCTGCGAGCGAAGCTCCTTCCACGCGCGGGACAGAGGAGGGAGACCTTTGCGCGCTTGGATCTATGAAACAAACGAAAATACATTTGATAAATACTAATTACTATAGAGCGTCGGTGGCTCAATCGTGTGGACTGTTGCCTTCGAATCGGAAAGGCGCAGGTTCAAATCCCGCCACGTTTTCAAAATATGTTAGTCCGACGCTCTTCATTGAAGAAACATCGCGAGGGAACCTGCGCACGCCCCTTTTTATTAGTACTCGCAGTCGCATTTGGCCGCCCTCTCACCTTTATTAAGGACTATCGGTTCCGAACATGAATCAGGCCTATCTAGTAACAGCCTGTTCACTCTTGCTGATGAAGAAATCCAGATCATAGTAATCGGGGAACACGCTAGCAGGCAAGTCCCACTCCTTTGTCGTACGCATTATAAATGTTGAACCAAAACGTTTGGTTCGGGTGAATGGAAGCCTGCGAAGAGATTCAAAGGTTGTGCGTGAAGTCGTCTAACCAGCACTGCGGCCCTGTGGCACGACTAGCCGCGTACAGGGTACGCTCGTTTGCACCTCGGTGGAGGACGTATAGTTGACTGATAGTGTACACTGAAAAAATAAAACTCCCTTCTTGTCACTTATTCGTCCATTGAACTTGTACCTTTCTGGCTCTATTGGTACAATATACCATACTGTGTGTAAATTAATCGTGTAATAATTATATATGTATTTGAAGTGTTACTTACAATAGACGAATAGTTTACGATAAAGTGTATATATATGGTCTTCAGCTAGGTTCCAGATGACAACAATCGTGCTTATTAAAATTATTGGAAGCGTATGTGTAGGGTAAATGACCAAAACTCTGTAAACCATCTTATAAAAGTTAAAGAGATAACTCGAGTGCTTGCCGGCTCTCTCAAAGATCACTACTATTCCGAACGTGGTAGAGTCACAAAAAATATGATAATAATAACAATGATATTCATCGAAGTTTTTTTTCTTTTCACTGTATTTATCTTTCTTTATTTCTAATTTATTTAGCACATATTGGCTCATTGTTTACACATTTTTTATTATTTTCCTCTCATGAAAGTTGTCTGGAAGAGATGCTTTATAGCTGTAAGACGCCCTTAATGTACTACTTTATGTTCCTCCGTGTATTGGTCTTTTTTCTAGGTGCAATAAAGTTTTATTAGGAATATATACCTTTCATATACCGGTCAACGTCGACGGCATCTCACCATGTATTCTTAAATCCTGAGCCATGCTTTGAACAATGCGTTCACCGGCTGCCGTGTTAAGTCACTCGCACGAGTAGAGTGAGCGCCCGCGGGCCTTGCGACTTCGCACACATAGCATTAATGTTGTCCACCTATGAAAATTTTAGAATATAAA